>JACXGJ010014454.1:0-14810 GCA_016801105.1 Esox niger
GGGGGAGAAAGACTGAGAGTGATTTAGGGAGAGAGAGAGGGGGAGAAAGACTGAGAGTGATTTAGGGAGAGAGAGAGGGGGAGAGACTGAGAGTGATTTAGGGAGAGAGAGAGGGGGAGAAAGACTGAGAGTGATTTAGGGAGAGAGCGGGAGAGGGATAAAGGGAGATACTGGAAAGCACCTGAGAGAGTAAACCATGTACAAAAATTAAACAATTCACACTTTGAGATACCGGGTCGCCTAAGTCTCACAATGGTTAATGGCGCTCTTTCTAAGCACCAAGCTGACCACCACTGTCTTAAGATTCAAGCCTTGACTGTGCTGGTAGTAGATCAGTGGCTGTGAAGGTACATGGGCAATGCTAACTGGACAGCGTCACCAGAGGAGCGTGGACTTCCTGATCTCGTAAAACTTAAGCGATCCCCTCGTGGCAGCTCGAACAGCCGGCAAACTGATACCGTCCTGCGTGTGCCCGCATGCAATCACACGTGTTGACCCACATGACTTCCTGGTTTGGAGGGCATTGTGAGGGGAAAAGCGTCTTAGCCCTCTGCTAGGTAGGCTTGCCATGATCTCCAGCGTTCAGAGATCAGCTGGGAGATGTTGCACTGAAACAGGGGCATAGATATAATTGTGTATGGGGGGGTGAAGACAAAATGAAATATAGCAGCTTTTTTTCAATCTCACTGGAAAACAGAGATATTCTGTAGCACGATTGCCAACAAACAACCTAGAAACTGGCCCGTGAGCAGAGGCTAATACACACATATTGAGCACATTCTGTGTGATTTGTTATTACGACTTGATCATATCAGAACCAAATGGCACTCCATGTAATTGTGTTATTTTGAGTCAGAGCCTTAGAAGCAGTGGACGGCATGGGGGACAGTGTGGTATTATAGGATAGCAATGAATTTTAATGAAAAATAAAATGTTCTTCAAGCAACTTTTATTGATCTGTATGACAAAAGGCTGTTTGCGCAGCTTAAAAATGAATGCTCTAAAAAAAGACCCCGACACCTACATTCCAGCATTTCAATCATATATAGCTTCACTCTTCTCCTTTCACAGCATTTATTTCTTTATTCACACATCATTTTAGAGAGAAAGCGAGAAAGAAAAATGAGAGATGAAGATGGAAGGAGAAGGGAAGAAACAGGAGAGAAGTAGAAAGAAACGTGATAAAAAGACATAGAGAGAGAAATAACCTAAGTAGAAAAAGTTTTAGAGGTAGAAATAGAAAAAGATGACATATGTAGAGAGAAGTCAAAACAGATCAAGCGGGAAAGGTAAGAGAAAGGTAGAGATACAGAAATACAAGACAGCAGTCAGATTCAATGTTAGTGCAGTGCTAGTTAGTACGCTAAGCGTCAAATTAAATGATAGCCTTGTATTCAAGAGAATTGTCTCAGTAAACAAAGTGTCGCTAGTTCTATTCCCCAAGCCAACAAGGTGAAAAAAACACTGCAGTTTAGGCATCTTGCTCCCAGTTATTCTTAGAACATTTACCTGTTAAAATAACATGGCCTTGGTCAACTAATACAGAGGTGCTAGTGCTAGAAGTGCTAGTTGCTTCGCTAGCAGAAATATGTTATGTTAGTGTTGAGTGCTAGTCGCTACGCTCGCGGATGGACGTAATGTTTTGTGTAGATTGCTAGTTGCAATGCTAGCAGATGGGCCTAATGTTTGTGAACAGCACAAGTCGCAATGCTAGCTGATGGGCCTAATGTTTGTGAACAGCACAAGTCGCAATGCTAGCGGATGGACGTAATGTTCGCATACAGCGCTAGTCGTTATGCTAACGGTTTGACCTAATGTTTGTGTACAGTGCAGCTGTCCCTGTTGCTGGACTGGCCCACGGCCCTCTCTGCTATTAGCAAGCAATGTTTAACACACACCCCACGTATCGATGTTTAATGGCGTGTGTGCACGCTGCTACATTTGCTGTGCAGCAGAAGGGAAGACCTACATCAGCAGTTTTTCCTACACACACACGCACATATGTGCGCACATGCACAAGCACAGTCTCTGCTTACACTCATAAGGAAACACACTAATATACCACACACAAACACACACACTTCGATGTTGCCACAGATGGTGTGTGTTACTAGAGACAGCGTGTGTTACTACAGAGGGTGTGTTACTACAAATGGTGTGTGTTACTACAGACTGTGTGTTACCACACACAGTGTGTGTTATTAAAGTCTGTTAACACAGACCGTGTTACTAAAGACTGTGTTTGTTAATACAAAACGTGTGTGTTTCTACAGGCCGTGTGTGTGTTTCTATAGCCCGCGTGTGTTACTACAGGCCGTGTGTTACTGCAGACTGTGTGTTACTACAGACATTGTGTTTGTGTGCTGCTGGGGAGTAGCCCTGGGAGAGCCTGTGTGTACGTGGCCTCAGTTTCTCGCTTTGTCTGCGGGTTAATTTCCCCGTCTGACCCCCGCTAATTAAATATGACTCTGCTGCCTACAACAGTGGCACTGACTCATCTAAAGAGCATATCACAATTACACAGCGTACAAAAACAGCTAGCGTGTCCCATTCCACACCCTGTTTTCAAAATAGGGTGCAGCAAAAGGGTGTGCTATTTGGGAGGCAGAAACATGACTGATTCATGCAAGAAAAATCAGAGGCTAAAGCTATATGTACCGTGCAGACTATCTATACCGTGCAGGAATATCTACAGGACTTAGTGACGTTTGTCAACATATTTGCGTCAATGCATTATACAAGAAAATATACTGGCTAATTATAGACAAAGGTATTGATGAAAGTCACCTTGTCCTTGACATTGTTTACAGTTATCAAAACTCTGAGGTGGTGTACATCTGAAGCAATCAAAGACCATATTTAACGTGGATCTACAAATCCCTTACATGGGATAAATGAATGTCGGAATTGCCTCTAGGTTCTACGGGATTGTTACGGTCAATTTTAGATGCCAAGTGAAAAAAGTGGCAAGTGAAATCCGATTTCTTGGTTTTAAAATTCTAGTTCACAAAATGTCTGTTCAAGTGAGAAAAGAAGAGCTGAAGGGCTGCCCGAATCATTATGCCACCCAACTCCTTTTTCATTCATAACATGTTGTTTTGACAGCTGTTGCGAACTGGTCGAGTCCATGTCTAAAACTTAAGGTACTTGTACAAAGTGTGAGCAAATGATGGATATCCCATTCAAGTTATTGGTCTATATGTGTTAAGAGGGGGAATCAGGACGGGCACGACGAACACCACCATTTCTCTTTTAAAATGACATGCAAGTCTTTCGACCAAATCTCCCATTCTTATTTGATATCCTAAAAGTTATTACGCCTTCAAGTCTGTTCAAAGCACCGTAACGAACGTAGCTTTTCATTTCACGCAACACCTAATGACAGATCTACGCTCAAATTGATGTTGCTCGTCTACAAACTTTATAGATAAAAACTTCAAACTGAATACAACACGTGTTCCAGGATGTTAAGTTCATGTTATCATGTGGTGTATAGTTTTTACGTGGGGTTGGTAGTTTCCTGTTATCACACGTTTAAACGTGGTCACATATAATCACCTTGGATTCACATGAGGGGATCGTATCATTTGATTCTGTTGCAATGTTTTAATAACTGGTGTCAGCGAACATTCTGACTGACACCGTTGAAAACCAGAAGGCAACAGAATGAAACTTGAAAGACAACTTGAAAAAAGCGCCTTCAGTAACTTACTCGAACAATCCATCTTAAACGGCCCTAAATGGCAGTGAAGCCTATCTATTGTAATAAAAAATAAGATAACAAAAACATATAAATATTGCAAATATCAACCTCCTCCTCAAAGTACTTACACGAGGAACGCATTCCTACAGCATGCAACTGGAATTTCTTGAACCCTAGAAGAAAGATTCTAGATCTCCATCTAAAGAATCACATGAACCGACGGGCGGTATTTCACATTGCTGCGAGTGAAATTAGGTGATTGCAATTATAATTGAGTAATGCACAGTATTTGGATATTTCGCACTTTTACAGTGTATCAAATTGGTTTATATTTATAATTTGTCATGCGTGAATATAAACGTTGTTTGCCTTCAGTTAATACTGTATCTGTCCCACTGGGACGTCCAGTCATGACAGTGAATTACCTCAGTTTACCCCGAACGATTTACTCCACCTTCACAAAACGATATCGTCTTGACCACTACAAGCCCATCCCGACCATTCAGAAACGTCTCTTTCTCTAACACAGATAGATTTGCGTAGCTAATTTGCGTAGCTAAGTAGCGGGATATAAAATTCACGCTGGTGTCCCAACTGGATTTATACCGGGTGGGCTTTTCATAATCTTGCAGGCAGATCGGATCTGTATGATGGTCTGTGTAAGCTCTGATTTCTCACTTCAATGCAGCACAGGGTCTTGTGTTATTATTGAACGACTAGAATGTGTAGCTTAGTTTAATAGTAATACTATACGTTTCAGGCTATTTTATAGTTGCGTCAAAACAGAACCTAATGATTATTGGTGGAAAAAAATGTGCAGGCATGCATTAAAACATGCGTGTGCCAAACATGCACCGGAGAAATATGTTATCTAGTTTAGTATGTTGTCGCACTTACCTCAAACAATGGTCCAATTTTATTTTTCTCCAGATATGACTGAATTCTTGACTGCTGTTGAGACGCCATGAATAAACTCTATGTCTTGCATTAATCGTTAATGTGCTTAAAATAAACGTTGGGGCAAAACCATACATTCATCCACCTACACAATTGGAGTCTAATTCGAATACCTTTTACCACAATACAACTGTAGCCAAGTGCAGAAAAAGATGAGGAAACCGCACCGCAGAAAGAGGGGCGTCAAGAGCGGTCAGTTTGCTTCACCGCGACGCGCATAGTGGAAAGTACAGTAGCAAGTCCTCCGTCGCGCTCTGCTCCGCTTGGCTTTACTACAGCAGGAGCAATGGACTGTCCCCGACGCGACGCTTGAGTGGCTCCCTAGCGACCGCTACCATCCCTGAAGCCAATGGCAAAGACGGTTATTTGACAGTGATTAGGGATCTTGTGCTTATTGGTTGAGAGTTGTATCAGTGGACGAGATATGACTACTCTTACAGTTTGTTTACCAATGCCCCTGAGGTCCAGTCGGACACACGAGATGGTGCGTCTTTTTTGCGTAGCCTCAGTGGCCGTTAGGTACACACTTCAAGCAAAAAGAGCGACGGACCGTCGTACACCGGTGTTTCGAAATCTTAGTCATAAAAAGTGCGTGGAATTACGTAGCAAAATATCCGCGGCATGCTGTTGGCGTTTATTAAAATATTGTCCCGGAAAAGAACTGCTTAGTCAATGCGTAAAAAGCGCACGTGCATGTTCTTACGGTCCTGTGTAAATGTCCAGGCGACACGCTTACACGTGAGGAATGAATATTGGAAACAGATGTAGCATGTAGTTCCGATGTATTCGGTTTATGATTTTCTTGGCAATGCTCTGTTTTGGGTATTCGCTTGTAAAGTGGTGCCCTGGTGGAACAGCTTGCACAGTGTTAAGGCTTTGCGAAAAAATCTGTCTGGAGTCTAGTCTCTGTTTGGGCTGGCAAGGTGAGAAACAGGTGATCTGTCTTCCAGCAATAAGAAATTAGCCAGGAATTTATCATGCAGCCTAGACAGAGACACAGACAAAGGGGTGAATAGAGAGAGCTGGAGAGATGGAAACAGACACACATTGTATACATACACAGACAGGCCGACAGACAGACAGCCCAAACCACCAGCAAAAGCCAAAATGATGACATCACAGTGCAGCAGTACATCTGTACCACATCTCATATACTAAACAATTGAAGCTATTAAATAAAAAGGAGAAAAAAGTCAATTCTGTTGCATGTTTTTCTTTAACATGGTTTAATTAAAATTAATGACTATAGAATACCAAGGTGTATTTCAAAGTAATACAAAGACAAAACTAAACATTGGTTTAAAAATGAGCAAACAATGACATGCTGCAGGGATATGGCAACTCTTCAAGGGGGGGTCAAGACACATAAGACAATAAATTACAATTGTTTTCAGTCAAACATGGCTATTAGTCTCTTAACAGCTGATCTCCACAGTTCTACTCCATTTAACGTGTATTCATTTCAACCCCACTAGAAGCTGCTACTTGGCAAACAGACACTGTCATCATCCAGTATGAGAAGGCTACACTTATTCCATACTTGGTTTGTTTACATTTATGAGGTCAGGGGTCAGCGGTCAGACAGGACAACTGGCACCCAATTTCCAACATAATTTGATTCATTTTACCAGAGCACTATCTAGGGAAGAGGGGGCAATTTGGGACAGGTCTGTCCAGTTCGCAATATACACTTATTAACAATTCAGGTCACATCCAACATGGCACCCTATTCCCTAGTCTATTAGTTTCACTATGGACTGTAGGTGTTGTAAAATAGTGCACTATTAATGAAATAGGGTGCCCTTTAGGATCCACAAATATCTACTCTAATGTTTTTTACCATGTACTAATGATACTGTAAGTAATATCTATCTACACTTAGCTCCTGAGTAATGGCAATATACAAAATATATTTAGGTATATTTGAAGTAATTTTATATATATATATATATATAGCTCTACTTAAATAAGCGTGGCATAATGTTTTAACACTAAAGGTTTGTGCTGAAATCTCTTCATATCAGGCTGGTCATGTCATACAGTACACGCATAGGTTAACATGTTCCTATATCTTTAATATTTACCCTTCACTAAGACTGAACAATGGGAAAAAACACAAGCCAGACGACACCTTTCACTGGTCCCCTAATTGTACTGAGGCACATATCAATCCACTTCCCATGAAACCCGAGGAATGGCCCCCTGAGGCAAACGTTACATCACAGGAGGAAGTCAAAGGAGGTAAGACAGGGGGTTTAGTACAGAGTGCAACCTTGGACTCTGGAGAACCAGGCCGGTTTAGAATAGAATACATTCTAGACTAACATTCTAAACCGGCCTGGTTCTCCGAATGCAACCTTGGACTCCGGAGAACCAGTTAGGTATAGAATGGAAAACACTCTGGATTCTGGAGAACCAGGCAGGTTTAGAATGGAAAGCACTCGGGACTCTGGAGAACCAGGCAGGTTTAGAATGGAAAGCACTCTGGACTCTGGAGAAGCAGGCAGGTTTAGAATGGAAAGCACTCTGGACTGCGAAGAACCAGGTCGGTTTGGAAGGGAAATCACTCTGGAGAAGTTCCAACAGAAGACAGTGACTATGAGGCGACACGTTGACTTCACTCCATATTGAACTGCATGAGTAATGTTTATGAACATGGCTATACAATCATACCAAATAAGACCCTATTGCCTACTGACTCCACTACTTTTGACCAAAGCCACAGAACGTTCAAAAGTAGTGCACTACAAAGAAAATAGGCTGGGATTTAGACTGTACATTCACTAAGATTACTTAAAAGTAGAAAGAAAAGGAATAAAAGTGAGTCGGCTGCTGAGCAAATGGGGCGCAACAATATAATCCTATATCTGCACATTGATTCTGTCACAAAATTCAATTGAATTTACACAAGTATATCAAAACAAATATAAAAACATCAGTTAGGTCATGCAATGGTTGTATACAGAACTTTGTGATAACAAAAACAGCTAATTGTCATTCCACTGTAGTTATTTGCCAGCAAAAGTACATTTGGATGTATGGACACTATCCAGGTCAGCCTCGAGGCGCCAGTCTCAGCCTCAATTGTTGCATTACAAACACAGTTAATGACACATGAGATGCAATGTAGCTGGACACAAGACAAACACACAGACACATCCATACTAAATGAGCTATGAAGTTCAGCACAGTAACAACAATGGAGAAAATAGAGGATTAGAAATTCACTTTTTACAGAATGAACACACAGCAGACCAGTGAGCTTCTGAAAGACTGGGTGTTTTGAAAATGTATTAAGACCAAGAGAGCCCATTTGGGCTCTGGTTATGCAGTGTACAAAATAGAAATTAGGGGGTCATTTGTGATGCACAACTAGGTTGATTATTCAGGGGCAGAAAGAGAGAAGTCTTCTAGGGATCAGGATATGGGGGAACTTGACTGGACAGGAACACCTCCATACACAATCCAAGCAGTTAGGAGTCACCCATCCTGGATCAAGGCTGGATTAGGAGTCACCCATCCTGGATCCAGGCTGGATTAGGAGTCAACCATCCTGGACCAAGGCTGGATTAGGAGTCACCCATCCTGGACCAAGGCTGGATTAGGAGTCACCCATCCTGGATCAAGGCTGGATTAGGAGTCACCCATCCTGGATCAAGGCTGGATTAGGAGTCACCCATCCTGGATCAATGCTGGATTAGGAGTCAATCATCCTGGATCAAGGCTGGATTAGGAGTCACCCATCCTGGATCAAGGCTGGATTAGGAGTCACCCATCCTGCTCAGGAGTCAACCATCCTGGATCAAGGCTGGATTAGGAATCAACCATCCTGGATCAAAGATGGATTAGGAGGCACCCATCTTGGGTCCAGGCTGGATTGGGAGTCTACCATCCTAGATCAAGGCTGGATTAGGAGTCACCATCCTGGATCAAGGCTGGATTAGGAGTCACCATCCTGGATCAAGGCTGGATTAGGAGTCACCATCCGGGGGAGGAGGCTGGCACAGTTTATACAGTCTGGTAGATGAAACACACAGACACCCGATCAGGAAAGAGTCTCAATGTGTGCGCCTGTAGTATAAGAGCTGTTTATTTACTGGTAGACCTTTTTATCTACTGGTCGAGCTGTTTATTTAATGGTCAAGGTGTTTATTTACTGATGAAGATGCTTATTTACTGGTAGAGCTGTTCAACTGGTAAAGCTGCTTATTTGCTGGTGGAGCGGTTTATGTACTGGTAAAACAGTTTTATGTACTGGTAGAGCTATCTGTTTACTGGGTAGTGCTGTTTCTTGGCCCAGGCCACAGGGCTCTGGTAGGCACAGTTTATGGAGTTAGATTCTGTTACACCCAGATCTTCAGAGCCACACAGTGAGTTCTTATGAGCAGCCAGTCACAGCACCAATAATGTTATCAACCAGCAATGTCTGGTGGCCAGCAGCACAACAGTAATCACAGCCATACATAATTGTATTTGTCAATCCCACTAAAAGGTTCAGAAGAGCTGAATGTCACAGAAGACTGTGTCAAAGACAAGTGGCTGTGACAGCCCCTATCCTCATCAAGTATCAGATCCCAGGCTCTGCTGCCTTTTAGCCAGATGTGTGTGTGTGTGTTTTGTGTGGGTCTGCTTACCTTGGTACTGAGGATGGAGTACGGTCTCTCACCCCCAGGTTCTTGGCAGAATTCTGAACTCTCGCCCCCTGAAGGAAAGATCACACAGATATTAGCTCTTGTACAGATTGGTCTCCATATAGTATGTTTAAATAGCACGAGCGCTTTGCTCAGGAGAATACACTTGATATTACACCCAATACACTTGATATTACACCTTGATATTACAGGCTACGCTGCATACAAAGCCTGTCCTTATACAGCTTTGATATTCTGCAATGGTCGGGTACATAAACTGGTGAAAGCGGTGTTCAGTTCACTGACAAGAACAAGCCAGTTGATGAAAATAGCAACAGAAAGTTCTGTCTGGAAACAACTCTACTTTGAAGTCAGAAAATGCCTTTGTAGATGACAGCACTATACTAGACAGGTACGTGAGACAAAACATCGTAACTAGCAGTGAACCAGTCATAACGTAACAGGCGTTAAAGAAACACCTGAGGGTGGTGTCCAAACACCCGCTGCACCTGTTCTTCAGGCGTCACCTTCTCCTTCTCCCTCCTGAAGACCGAATACTTCCGGTCTCAACTGATCTCGCTGAATGTGACTTCTACCCAAAAGGCCTCGCAGCAGAATGGACACTAAATAAATTACAACAGTTTTTATAAATATATCATGATCTCCTGCTGGCTTCTCATATTATCCTAATACTCTTTGTTGTTTGAGCATCGTTAAACACACTGACGTCCCACATCAATATCGGGCCAACACCACAGGGAGAACCACTGGGCCCGGGCCTGAAATATGGGGCACTAGAACACAGCCCGATAGCTATCCCCATACACCGCTCGGCTGCTCTTAAGTAAAGCCTTAACCAGGGAAGAACCTCTGGGACTCAGAGAGTGGAAGAGGTAAGACAAGAGAGGATGCCAAACCCCGACGTTTGAGTTGACTGTGATTCTTCTGCTGCTTTTTGTTAAAGAATGCCTCCCAGGATGTTAAATGACATGGACATGTAACGAAACACTCATAAATGCAAGGGTGTATTTGAAATGTGTTAAACATGTGTATAGCGCTCTTCAGAATGTATACATGTGTTACACATTTTGAATGCATCCTTGCTTCTATATTTTGAAGGAAAATGATTACGATTGGTTGGTTTATTAACACCAGAAAATGTTTATGTTGTACCACTTTTTGAAGCCTTGGTTAGATCATTCTGAGCAACGAGCAATGAAACTGCTGATTGGTTAGCTCGTTCTGAGCAACAAGAACCTGGACTGCTGATTGGTTAGCTCGTTCTTCTCTCCTCCCTTGGTCAGCTCATCCTACTCAGTAATATCTCAATCTTCTTCTGTGTACTTTACACACCCTGTTTAAGACTGTGTGTCAGGGCGTTTTTCAAGTGTTTGCTTTCAGTTATAAACTGGGTGGTTCGACCTTTGATTGAAAGCTGTGGTATATGTAAGCAATAAGGCATGAGGGGGCGTGGCATATGTAAGCAATAAGGCATGAGGGGGTGTGACATATGTAAGCAATGAGGCATGAGGGGGCGTGGTATATGTAAGCAATGAGGCATGAGGGGGCGTGGTATATGTAAGCAATAAGGCATGAGGGGGCGTGGTACATGTAAGCAATAAGGCATGAGGGGGCGTGGTATATGTAAGCAATAAAGCATGAGGGGTGTGGCATATGTAAGCATTAAGGCATGAGGGGGCGTGGTATATGTAAGCTAAAACATACAAGGGGGCGTGGTATTTGGTCAATATATGATGGCTAAGGGCTATTTCCACACCCCTAATAATGTCAAACTGTTCATATGCCCTGCCCCCTAATGTTTCAATGCCTATATATGCTTCGGCCACAAATATCAGACAAACCAACAAAATGATCTGTATTTTAGTGTGAATTCAGTTTTTAAACTTTTCCACAGGGAATTGGATTTCTGGAGTTAACGGTCACAGCATACTGTGACTGAATTCCAGCCCTTGAAGGCACCTGTGATAATGGGACCTGAACACTGCGGCCAGCGCTGAACACTGCCCGTGTGCATACACATCTCCCCAGGCCCGGGTGGGAAGCAGAAACACGGTGAAAAGAGGTCCAGCTGCCATGTCCTGTGTTCTGTGGCCTTGTCACAGACGGTTAGATGGACTTGTCAACGGTACTCTGTTCCCCATGTTCTACACTACTTTTGACCAGGGGCCATAGAGCTCCATTTAAAACACAAAAATGTCTGTGTCCACATCCTGAGGGATGAGGGGATGACTCAGGGATGAGCTACGAGTGGCAGCCATCTTGCTTGAATCCCAAATTATGTTCTGTTCCCGAGCTTTTCCACCCTACTTTTGATCGGATCCCCATGGCGATCTGTTAAAAAATGTGCACTATATATGGGGTGCTATTTGGGACACGGACCATGTCTTCAAGCCTGACTGACGCTTGTTTGTTTAATGGGCAGAGATTACCTCCAGAGACCAAGAGGACTTCCAAATGGCATTGAATTTCAGATATAGTGGACACATTTTGACCAAGCTCTCATCAAACATAAGTAATGCATTTTGGGGAAGGCCCTGGTCGTTGCCCCCGGACAGATCTGAAATG
The DNA here is from genome assembly GCA_016801105.1 of Esox niger. Classification (NCBI taxonomy): domain Eukaryota; kingdom Metazoa; phylum Chordata; class Actinopteri; order Esociformes; family Esocidae; genus Esox; species Esox niger. The sequence continues at coordinate 11,878 of JACXGJ010014454.1, forward strand.
ATGCCCCATATCTACCAGAGACCGGGCTGATTGGCTACTGGACAGGCCACCTTGTAAATCCTGGACCATTTCTCTACATTGACATCATCCATACACCAGCTGGTGTCATGATTAGATTGTAAATTCACAACTATGGGAGTGGACAGAAGGAGGCTGGAAAAGGTAAGTTGAGGTTGATGGTAAAGGTGTGGTTGAGGGGTTAGTTGAGATAGATGGTAAAGGTGTGGTTGAGGGGTTAGTTGAGGTTGATGGGTAAAGGTGTGGTTGAGGGGTTAGTTGAGGTAGATGGTAAAGGTGTGGTTGAGAGGTTAGTTGAGGTAGATGGTAAAGGTGTGGTTGAGAGGTTAGTTGAGGTAGATGGTAAAGGTGTGGTTGAGAGGTTAGTTGAGGTAGATGGGTTAAAATGGAGACTGCTCCTTTAACAGACGAGTTAGTGTGAATGAGGATGCATTCTTCTTCGGCAACATCCTGGAGAGTCAACCTGGAAAGGAGGGGTAACCCTTGGTGAATTGCTGAAGACTTCAGATTAAAGGAACTGTCAGTCTTCGAGGGCTTGACCTTGCCTGAACATACCCCGGGATAGTTAAAAATACATTTGAGATTCTCTCGAGATGGAACGTCGACGATCAACTTTAGGTAGGGTAAGACAGAATATGATGCATGATGATCAGCTGAAGGTAGAGTACGATGGTGTATGATGAATGAGTCCTATGATGCCCACCATTTGGACACAAATCACGCCCTATTCCCTACATGGTGCACTGCTTTTGATCAGAGATCTGGATTAAAAGAAGTGCATTACACAGAACACTATGTAGGGAATAGGGTTCCATTTTGGACGTCCTCTACCCAAATGGGAGAATATTCAGCCAGATTCTGCAGGCAGAGACAGACAGTATTCTTTTTCACATCACTCATCATTTTCATGAAGGGATGTCTGTCTGGAGTGAGACAGCAGAAACATCCACTCCGGGCCTGAAAAGTTAAAAGCTGTGTCTGTTTCTGCCGACTGTTCTGGTCCCTGCTGGGCTTAACCTCCTGGCTCGGTTTAGGCTGAGTGGTCCAGGGTCATAATGGACATTTCGACACGCCCTGGGAATATTGGTTGGTTTTAAAAGGAGGTGGTTTGAGTAACTGATAAGCACCAGCATTCGGTACATTACCTTGGATAAAATGGATGACGCAGTGAAGCAAAGCAGAGTTTCTTTTCCAAGGTGATGTTGAGATTGGAAGTGTTTATCCCACTTATAACACAGCATACTAACAACAAACATGAACTGGTAGAAATTGTGTTTTCATTTATATTTACACATTAATTAATTAACATTCAAATCATAACCTTACTAAGCATGTAATAAAACGTCATTTCTACTCGTACAAATATTAGTTTATATATTTGTTCGTGCCTTTGAAGGCAATAAGTCCATCAAATTGTCCCACATTTGAAATGTAAAAGGGGAGAACCGTACCAGGCAGTGTAGTGACTGAATTAATGACTGGGTCCTGTTCATACAGAACTCCTAAAGAATGGCTGGTTGGCGTCTGTAACACCCGAGGCATGAACAGCATAAATTAACCAAATAAACACTTATATATTTGAATAAACTTGTTTGCCTAACATGTTTCTTTCCTTTGTAAGCTATGGTCGAAGTGGGATAAACTCCAAAATGTTGGCGAATATCACTTTCTGAATGCAGAGGTTTTATGTCATGATTAGGCGTTCCTTATATCTGTTCTGAAGACCTCCAACTGTCCCATACAGCAGGAATCAGTGTGCCTTCTAAACCTCACTTCTAGCCAATCAGAAACATATTCATCAACACAAGTTTAACACCACTGGACTCTGTAAAATGACCTAGAGATATAAAAAGTAAACTGTAAGAAGTTCAAAGTTAAAAATAAAGTAAGAATTGCATTGAATGCCATTTGCGAAACACAACAAACAAACCATTCGAATTGGTATATCCACGCAGCATTAACCGCCATTTTGAAATGCGATACACAAAATGAAACAGTGTCTCTCAGCAGTGTGAAACAAACAAAGAGATAGGAGAAAAGTTGTGGGGGTCAGATATGCTGAGATACAGGGATGGAGAATGTTAGAGAAAGCCAAGAGAGATGGATAGATGGATGGATGGATGGATGGAGAAATGGATGGATGGCGACAGTCATTTACAGACAGATGCATACAATAGAAGTAGCTAGGGAGAGAGAGAGAGAGAGAGAGAGAGATGCATGAAGGAGGGACAGAATGGACGGCCGTGGAGGGATAGAATAAAGAAGTAATGAGAGGAGAAGCTAATCCAAACGGAACAGGAGAACGAGTCCCACAGAGCTAAGACTGCTGCTTTAAGAACGATTAAGAAGATATTCGTTTAAATAAATCTAGGAATAAAAACCAACAAGACCGAGGTTTCATCCCAAATGGCACGTTATTTCCTGAAAAGTGCAATATATTCTAGTCCACTAGTTTTGGCAAGAGCCATGGTCCAAAGAAGTGCATTATGTAGGGGCTAGGCTCCCATTTAGGACAGCTTGGCTGAATGATATTTCTGCAAAGGTAAGACAGGCTAAATGAATCAGGCCGAGCAACAAAAATAGAAAAAGCTTAAGAAGCTTTTCTTGGCCTGTGAAAAGAAAATTGGTTATGGCATAATCTCTGCTGGCATTGGTAATGACTCTCCTTAAACATATGGAGTTATTGGTTGAGCATAATCTCTTTAATATTACCACAAGTATGATCTAGCCCACATTCCATTGGCACCCTATTCCCTGTTTAGCTCACCCTTTCCCCCCATGAGCGCAACCTATTGCCCCCCGTTAGCGCACCCTATTGCCCCCCGTTAGCGCACCCTATTGCCCCCCGTTAGCGCACCCTATTGCCCCCCGTTAGCGCACCCTATTGCCCCCCGTTAGCGCACCCTATTGCCCCC
>JACXGJ010014455.1:0-14809 GCA_016801105.1 Esox niger
GGTAACAGGTGGAGGTAGGGGTGGTGGTGGGTAACAGGTGGAGGTAGGGGTGGTTGGTAACAGGTGGAGGTAGGGGTGGTGGTGGGTAACAGGTGGAGGTAGGGGTGGTGGTTGGTAACAGGTGGAGGTAGGGGTGGTGGTGGGTAACAGGTGGAGGTAGGGGTGGGTTCACATGTTAGTAGAACCATCAACACATCAGACAGAGTGAGTAACCTGATGATTAAATAGTCAGTTAGAAATCTGACAATGTGATTTGATGACCAGCTGATACGTCACTGACCAATGACCACTCAGGTTTCCTGTCTGAACTGGATATTATAATTTATTCAGTGTTTTATTACAGGGACATTGTAATTAATTTACAGAAGCAGAAGTGTTTTCTCAACAATAACAATAATAACAAACAGGGACCATCTGACACAGAGACACTGAGGAGTCAGAATTACTAATATAAAACCCTGGATAGAGGGGCTTAGTGAATGTGGTGTTGAATGTGTACAGGTGGGTCAGTGTGTCAGAGGAGACCCTGTAGAAGGACAGAGTGCCGGCTGGCCAGTCCAGATACACTCCTACTCTGTGGGAGTCTGAGGAGGTGACAGGTAGGTCAGTTGACTTATTATTGTGCCTGACAGAGTAACGTTCATCATAACAGACCAGACTCCAGGACTTGTTATTGTATCCAAGACAACAGTCATCACCCCGTCCTGTCCTGTTGATTCCTTTATATGTCACTCCTATCTCAGCCCCTCTCCCACTCCACTCTACCTCCCAGTAACAGCGTCCAGACAAACCCTCTCTACACAACACCTGTGACCAGTCCACAAATCTCTCTGGGTGATCAGGATACAGCTGCTCCTCTCTCCTCCTCGTCACCTTTCTGTTCTCCTCAGACAGATAGAGGTTTCTGTTTACTGTGTTTGGGTCCAGTGTGAGATCACAGACATCTGATGGACGAGACCAAGACACAATATTACACATCATCATTCAGATTGAATACACAAAGAAACACACACAGCGTTGCTTCTCGGCATGCAGAATGAAACAACTATGCACAAACACACACCAGCTGAATATGTGTTCTGTATAATAAATCACTTACATTTCTTCAGTCCTGATTTAAACCTCCACTCTCCACCATGATCCACACTGTGGAAGAAGCAGAGGAGCAGACTGTCATTCAGTGACACACAACCTGTCTCACACACACACACACACACACACACACACACACACACACACACACACACACACACACACACACACACACACACACACAAAACCATTATGGCGGGTGAAAAGTGACTTTAACAAGCTATAGAAACGACCTAACGTTTATACAACCGCGAATGTATGGAAGGCCAAGTGAGTCAAAAACATGACACATTACGGCGTCCCACGTCGTCCAATGACAAGCAAAGAACGCCATTCGCCCAGTAAACCGCCGCCCAATACGCCGTTCCCCAGTAAACCGCCGTCTAAAACGGCGTTCTGCCGGTTGTAAACGGCGTTTGCGACGGCATTGTTGATGTCAATAAGCGCCGTAACTTATGGCGTTCATTGATACTGAACGCCGTTATAAACATATGTTTGGTTTCAATTCCTTATTTGGATTTTGCATCAAGCACATGGCAAGATTTCAACCAATTGCTGAGGAGAATACCGCAGCAAGTTAAACTGCACTGCATCTGTATGTTGGACATTTTCTTATGACTTCAGCTTACAACATGTAGTGAGATTGTTTTAGTGCTGTGTATTACTAGCTAGATGTTGTTAGTAATGAAGCTGGAATTACATATTCTCTCACGTTCTACATTGAACCGTAGTAACTTATCTAACTAAAGCTGGTTAGCGCGTTAGCTTGATGGTTACTGCAATTGGCTTAAATCGTTCAGGAAGGGGAGGGGCACTATGGACCCTGTGTTCTGTTTAGAAACAGAGGTCAGGAAGGGGAAGGGTACTATGGACCCTGTGTTCTGTTTAGAAGCAGAGGTCAAGAAGACACAGGTGAACAGGGAGACAGTGGTGGGTGTCTTTTTACAAAAGGAAGAGGGTGGGTGATGAGGTCCATGAGATTGTATGGGAAGGATTTGGAGAGGGTGGGGGTCATTAGATTCCTTGGGGTGTATTTGGATGCCAGACTGACTTGGATTGAGCATGTTAAGAGAGTTGAGGAGAAGTGGATAAATGTACTGTCTGAACTGAGATGATGAGGAGGTGGCAGGAGCAGTGGAATGGAGACACTACAGACACACACCTGTTCAGAATACAGGGTGTAGTTGGGGATGGAAGGAGGGCAGCTAGGAGCAGAGTGGAGGAATCGGTGTTAACTAGACTGTGGGTTAGACAATCAAACAATACATTACATCTGACAGGGAAAAAATGTTATATAATGTTTTCCTCAATTTTACAATTATTGTTCAGGTTACACAAAATGATTACAGGAAGGCCTGTATTTGACACATTAAATAATGCAAAACAACATGACAATTTAATACCACATTGATCACTGATTACTGATTCAGAAAACATCTACAGGACTTACTTGAGTTTCTCCAGTCTCCAATGTGGATCCTCCAGTCCAGCAGAGAGCAGTCTGACTCCCAAGTCTCCTGGGTGATTGTAGCTCAGATCCAGTTCTTTCAGATGTGAGGGGTTTGACTTCAGAGCGGAGACCAGAAAAGCACAGCCTTCCTTTGTGACCAGACAGCCTGACAGTCTGAACAGATATTACCATGATGTCATAACTACTCACATTAACGTGTCACCGTGTGTGTCTGCCCTTTGAAGTACTGATGGGCAACTAAGGATTGTGAAGACCTTTAAAGATTGTAAAACAGTTAGTTACTAAACATGTATTTAGTTACAAAACAGTTCACAACAGTGACATCTCCTGATCAGCAATAAATAAAAAAAGCAACTTGGCTTCAAAGACCGAACTGGGAGGATTTATTAACAAGGTTTAAAAAATGCATGTAATTAGACGTCATTGATCAGATTCAGACGTCATTGATCAGAATGTTTTATATATTTGAAGCAGTAACTTCCCATTTTGAAACCACAAGTTTGAAATCTATGATTAAATCTGACAGCGTCTGTCTCAGACCAACATCATTATTTATGGCTACAATTTCTCCCAAGCCAACAGGCAGAGTAAAGGGAGAGTTGTTGCTATTTGCATATAGTGGAGCTCAGAAGTTTGCGTACCCTGGCAATCAATTTGAAAGGTTAGCATTGATTTTGAAAATATGACTGATCATGCAAGAATAATGTCTTTTTATTAATAGTGATCATGTGACACCATTTATTATCACATAATTGTTTGGCTCATTTTAAAATGATAAAGATAACAGAAATCCTCCAAATGGTTCTGATCAAAAGTATACATACCGTGAATGTTTGGCCTTAAATACCCTTCAATGTTACAGACACACACGGTGACACGGGTGAAAATGGCAATTAGAGATGTATTTGTCATGAAGGGCGGTGTGGGGAATCCAAAAAACATAAAATCCAAAAAGGGAGATGGAGGCAGATGCAGAGGTTCAAGGGAAGACTTTAATCAAAATAAAAGGGAAACAAAACCGAGTGCCGTGCACTACACGAAAACAAACAAACTTATGCTGGGTGAGCAGGAGCAGGAGCAGGAGCAGGAGCAGGAGCAGGAGCAGGAGCAGGAGCAGGAGCAGGAGCAGGAGCAGGAGCAGGAGCAGGAGCAGGAGCAGGAGCAGGAGCCACAGACGCGACATGACAATACAATGATCCGACAAACACAGGGAGAAACTGACTGAACTAAATACACAGACTAACGAGCAGGACAGAAACAGGTGGGGGCAAAACACAGGTGAACTAAATACACTGATCAACAGAGACAAGGACCAGACAGATCACAGACATACAGAAAACACGGACCGGAACAGCCCCAGCTGGCCGGGACCGTGACAGTATTTTCCACACCTGTGGTATATTAAATTGCAATTAGCGTTTGCATTTGAATAGACAATGAGATTGTTAGCTCTCGCATGGATGCACTGAGCAGGCTTGATACTGAGCCAAGGGGAGCAAAAAAGAACTGTCAAAAGACCTGTGTAACAAGGTAAAGGAACTTCATAAAGATGGAAAAGGATATAAAAAAGTATCCAAAGCCTTACAAATGCCAGTGAGTACTGTTCAATCACTTATTAAGAAGTGGAAAAAGGGATCTGGCATCTCTTGATAGCATGCCAAGGTCAGGTAGACCAAGAAATATGAAATTAAGATAATCATAAACATCGAAAAAATGTCCTTCATGTGTCATGTTATGGTTATGATAGAATCACTAACACTCTGCACTGTGGGACTGTTGACGTGCTGTATGCTGCTGGCAGTTACCGACCTGAAGCTAAGTACCATTATTATGCCTTTTCACTGCACTTGCTGTAGCTACTTCACGAAGGAGAACTGTCGTCTTCAGTTAAAGATAGCAGAGTTAGAGGATTGGCTTCAGACGCTAATGTCAGGCAAGGATTATGTTAGTGTAGAAATGGGAAAAACTGCGTCTGTGCCACCAAGAAGAAACAATCGTGTTGTTAGCCTCCTGGCACAGCTCCCGCAGATGAACCGCAGAGCTTCCTCTTGGTCACTGGAAAGAAATGCCATCGACCAGTCAAACCTGGGTCGCTGCTAGAGCCGACTTAGATTTTCAATAGGTTTTCCCCACTGAAGTCAGAGTCAAGACCCGAGCCGTCTTCGGAGGGAAATGATCAAAAGGCATTTTCTACCGCTGGCCTGGAAAACTGAAAACTTTTGTCATCGGCAACTCCATTACCCGCAGTATTAGACTAAAGAATCAGCCAGCGATCGTACACTGTTTACCGGGGGGCAGAGCCACCGACGTAGCCGCATATCTGGGGTTGGTGCTAGCAAAGTCGAAAACTGGCAAGTACAGAGATATTGTTATTCACGTTGGCACCAACGACGTTAGGACAAAATATTAAGAGGTTACGAAGTTAAACATAGAATCAGCGTGTAAACTAGCTAGAAAGATGTGTTGGCATCAAGTAATTGTCTCTGGCCAACTCCCAGCTAGGGGTAGTGACGAGCTCTACAGCAGACCTGCCCAACTCAGTTGCGTGCTGAAAACGGAGTTCTGCCCGTCACAGGAGGTAGAATTTGTAGACAACTGGCTCTGTTTTTGGGACTCGCACAGAAATAGGGTCAAGCCTGATCTGCTGAGGGGCGAAGTACTTTATCCCAGCTGGAGTGGTGCTCTTTTTTTATCTAGGAACATTTACAGGAGTCTCACTCCTCTAGCCTCACCATGATATAGGGTGCAGGACAGGCTGCTAGCCAGTTATCATTAACGCTGTTATGCCGATAGCATAGCCAGAGTAGTTAGTACAACATGACTCGTTCCAGGCTGAGAAACGTTAAACAAGGAAGCACTAACAATAACAACCTTATTAAAATAAACCTTCTTCCACCGTGGTCACAAATAAGAATGGCTATATTACCTTGCATCTCAAAATGGGGCTCCTAAATGTTAGGTCCCTTGCTCCAAAGGCAATTGCAGTAAATGATTTGATCTATGATCATAAACTTGATGTTATTGGATTATGTGAAACATGACTGAAGCCTGATGAATTTACTGCCCTAAATGAGGCCTCTCCTGGCGATATTAGTAATCAAATCCCCCGTGGGTGTGTTGTGAGAGAAAGTAGGCTTGAGAAACTTAACACAGATGTACTAACTAACTCTGAGCAGAGGTGTATAGATAGGACACACCACCTGTCCATATGCTTCCTGCTAGGAGTTGCCCATGTGACTGTCACAGGCTTGAGGGATAGGACAATTGACCATATGGTGGAACATCCCATACAAGGGTCATTCAGGCCTCTCTTATTGGAGGATATTTGGCTGGGTTTGACCTTTGTGCGCCTCCCTTATATTTGGTATTAGTACTGTGGAACTTCCTTTATTCCTTGAAATATAAAGTTTTGCGGCTAAACGAGAGGGGTTCTGAGGAAGTTGTATATGGACAGACGAAGGGTGTGGTACATACGAAGAGAAAAGACAACGGGAACTTAAGATGGCCGAGAGGGGACGACCCTCGTAAGGCGAGAAAGGAGACCAAGGAGCCAATGTGCGCAAATTCATTCAGTTTCACCACCAGGTGAACCGACAGGAGTCTCGAGATGGAGTCACTTTTATGGGATCCTGGAATTATGGACGATACTAGGAACTGACGTGAGCTTTCATAATCACTGATTCATAGAGTTCTTAAATGTTAATTTCCTAAAACGTGTCGTACCTAACCATTGAATGAAGCTGGAACTTATCAATGAAACCTGATCACCTTCCTCGGTAATAGCCAAGCTTATTTATTTAAATATTACATGTAGTTTGAAAAGCACTTGATGGTATATAGCATGTTTTAATAGGCATTCGGAATAGCCTGTTTTGTTCATTCATGCTTTAACATGTTTTAATGGGTATTTAAGAAATAGCCTGTGCTGTGCTTTGTCTTGTTCACTATGTAATTTGGAGTCAAACGTATTCATTGCGTTGATGATCATTTTTAAAAACGTTAGGCCTTCATGGTCTAATGGCAATGTGGGTAGGCTCTAACAGGCCTATTACATGCTACATTCCGCTAGCACATGTGGGTACATCTGAAACCTAGCGATGAATTCGTAATTGGTACAATGATGTTCTAATCTGGTAAAATAGTCTCATGGTTTAAAATGTTAAAATAATGTGTTTTCTGTGTCCCCTGAGGACTGAATAGTTTCCACCAAGTTGGAATGTGTGTTTTCCCTCTTTCTATGCCTCGTCACAGGACGACTGATAAGAGAGAAACAATACACAAAGGGTAATTCCTTTTTTTAAATTAGGTAAAACACATGGCTTTCCATGTACACTGAATTTGGTTCTAATATGTTACAATTTGGTTTCAAACAAAATATTGAGATTACAGTCTCATGTAAAATTAGGAAAAAGGGTGAAAACCAGCCTACGCGAGTTAATTACCCGTTTTATCTTAAATGCTAAATTGAGTTTGGATAATACTTGTTTTAAAACAGATACCTGATACTTGTTAATGGAGTTTAAATTCTAAGATGGTAAATTGACTAATGAACAAATAGGGTATTGATGTTAATAGTGTTTAAAGCTACATTGAGTGTCCTTTGGATCACTAATTGTACCTTGATTCTAGTGACGTCATACAGTTTTTTGTCTCTATTGCCATTCTTAAGAGTTTTCTTAATTTCCACCCTAATTTTGAGTTGCTGTGTACATCACATTTTTACAAACATATTAGATGAGTTGGACACTAAATCTAAATCTTCAGTTAACGAATGATGTATGGCTAAATTGAAAGGATAGTCTGAGGACCATGTCAGATTTTTAATGTGTGGGAATTGAAATTCCGTATACTTTAAACAAAATATTTGGCCTTAATGGCCTACCTGCAGAGGGTAAATTCCTGTTCTCCAGTAAGGGGGGCTGACCCCAAGGATGACCCCTCGCAAACCTCTCACATTGATTCATGTTAATCTATTACTTAAAGTTAATAATTAATTTTCAGACTGGTCTCAACTATGGTGATTTCACCAACACAAGCATAGTCAGTTTTGGGATAATCAAACATTAAGTAAAAGCTAAATATATTTTTCATGTGGTATTCAGTCATTTTTTATAAATAGAACCACAGGCGTGGTCAAAGAAATTTACAAACGTTTAGAATTTGGCTAACTGCCAGAGATTTGGAATAAAAGTTGGAGAATTTTACTAAAATGTAGAAGGTTAATCAAGACATTGTGTTTGTTACAAAGTTGTTTGGTCATTGCTTGTACAATTTTTGTGCTGTGGATATGCTAATATAATCACCCTGGTGGTTGCAGTTGGTATATCACTGGAATTGGGCTGGAGGTTTTCTCCTACAATTTTGTTGTACAGCTTATCCCCTAGTGGGCAAACCAATTAGGTTAGGCACATGCCAAGACACTTCAGGACGGTATAAATGCATGATAGCCAAAATAAGAATTTGAGATCAATAATCAATAAAATAACTTCAATTAGTGCTGCACAGGGCTGCTAGAATCCCAACTAGAACAAAATAATTAACACATTACGACAGTACTAGCCTCTTTACACTGGCTGCCTGTTAGGTTGGGGCTGATTTTAGGGTTTTATTATATACCTATAAATCAATGGATTTGCTCCAACTTATCTCGCTGAAATGATCCAGCCATACATACCTGCATGTAACCTTAGATCACAAGATGCAGGCCTTTTAACTATACCGAAAATGTCTAAACAAACAGCCGGAGGCAGGGCCTTCTCTCATAGAGAGAAATGCAGAGACATTCAAGCGTCTACTAAAGACTCACTCATCACTTTAGTCTGGTCTATTATTAAGTGTAGTCTGGCCCAGGGGCGTGAAGGTGACCAGAAAGGCCTTATATTGTATACCCTTGTTGTCTTGCCAGGTGGGCTCTCATCGCCACTTGGATGCCCTCCCATCAAAGCCATTCGGGGGTGGAGTCCCTGGCTTGTTGTTTCTCTGTTGCGCACTGGTGCAATTGGATTGTGCTCTACTGGCAATACTCGGCCCTCATTCAGGATGGTTGCGGTTGGTGGGCGTCCCTTTGGTTGATGCTTGGTAATGTGGATGGATTGATTTCATGCCTGTTGGGCCCTGTCCGGGGCCTCCTGCGGTTGGGGCCACATTGTCACTGGACCCCACTGTCTCAGCCCCAACGTCTTACGCTGCTATGTTATTGTGCTGGGGGAGTAGGATATCAATTTACCCTGTGTTCTGTCATTTTGATCTTAGTAGAACATATGTTCTTGAACCACACCTGCGGAGTACCAGGCTTGACTTGTTGTGGTCCCTGTCCAAAGTCCTTCTGGTTGTGTTGCAGATCCAGATGATAACTGATGATTTCAAGCTGCCACTCTGTTGACCCCCCCTCCCCCCGTCTGTCCCTGTCCTTGTCCATCTGGTCATGCTTCTGATCTGGACTAGGTTTAAGTAGACTCTGTGCTTAGTCCACCTGCATCAAACTATTACAATTTGGACATTTAATATGTTCACCCGGCACAGCCAGAAGTAGACTGGTCACCCGACGGAGCCTGGTTCCACTGCCTGTTTTTTTTAAAGCACTTTGTGCTGATGTAAAAAGAGCTTTATAAAATAAGTTTGATTGACCCATACCAGGGCCCCTCAGCTCCACCTCAATCCTTACCTGGGCAACTTGGCTCCACATCAACCCATACCAGGGTTCCACCTGAATCCATACTAGGGCTCCTGGGCTCAAACTCCACCCACACCAGACCCACACCTTCTTTGGAAGGGAAAGAAAAAGGTGCAGTAGTCTCTACATTTTTTCCGGAGATGCATATACAGGATTGGAGCAACATATGCTCATCCAGACTGCGCCTTACTTATTTCAGCAACTCAATGCCAAATCATGTTCTGCACGTATTACAACAGCATGTCTCTGTAGTAACAGAGTCTAGATGCTAAATGGGCCTGACTGCAGTCCAGACCTGTCACCTATTGAAAACGTGGAGCATAATGAAATGAAAAGACAACAACATGTCTCTGTAGTAAAAGAGTCCAGGTGCTAAATGGGCCTGACTGCAGTCCAGACCTATTACCTTTTGAAAACGTGGAGCATAAAGAAATGAAAAGACAACAGCATGTCTCTGTAGTAAAAGAGTCCTGGTGCTAAATGGGCCTGACTGCAGTCCAGACCTGTTACCTATTGAAAACGTGGAGCATAATGAAATGAAAAGACAACAGCATGTCTCTGTAGTAAAAGAGTCCTGGTGCTAAATGGGCCTAACTGCAGTCCAGACCTGTTACCTATTGAAAACGTGGTGCATAATGAAATGAAAGATATGAAAAAGAGCCCCTGAACTTATGAGCAGCTCAAATCTTATATCAAGCAACACGAGACCAGGCAAGCCTAGTTCAGCTGGCCCGCAATAGAAAGTGTAGCCACCTTGAGATTCCAACCTGGATCGCCCACATGAAAGGCTGTGTTGTTAACCACTACACCATGGAGCTGTACACTTGCCAGCTGTCAGTATGGTCTCATCTATACTGACACCTGGCATCTGTATAACGTGAATCAATCCTCTTTTGCCACTAAATATTTAACTGGCCATTCGTGAACGACATTGATACAGTTAAACTGACTAACGTTTCTTACTAAGTTTACCTCCACCACAAATAGCGTCCATGTAAGGTGTTTGCCACTTGCCATTTTAACAGCTTAGTAGCCAGTAATAAGTATTACCAGTATCTACTAACTTATTGAAATAGTTGTAAGATTTGATCAATGCTAACGGGCCTGCCAAAGGCATTTCATGGCACAAGAACTTGTGTTTTTCTTTTAAGACAAAACAATGTTGTTTTTTCTTTCATTTGTGTGACATTCATACTGTAACTAACAATAAAGGTGACAATCTTCTACCAGAAATTGAAAAACGAGAAACGAGGAACTGGAAAATGCGAGATCTGGCATGTAAACATGAACCATTGATCTGGCAGGGGTGAGATGGCAGGGAGCTGTATTTGAATGGTTGGTGATTAGGTGACTGGGGACAGGTGTGTGAGTAGGTGATTGGTGACAGGTGCGCTAGGAGCGCACTGGGTTTCTGGAGCGCGGACGCCCTCTGCTGCGCGCTTGAGGAGGCGGGGACGTGTCAGAAATAATAAATGTTGTTGCTTTCAATGGATTTGGACTGAGATCTTCTGCATGAGCGGCACTGTCTTTAACCATTACGCCACGGCTTTACACATTACCGCAGTTGCTAGACTCCATTGAGGATTGTGTTAAACTGACTGACGTTTCTTGTTAAGTTTACCACCACCGTAAACTGTGTCTATCAACTGTAATGCTTTTGCCACTGGCCATTTTAACAGCTTACTAGCCAGAAATAGGCTTACTGGTATCTACTAACTACCTAGGAATAATCATAAGAATTGAGCAATCGCTAGTGAGACTGAAGATGAACTATTCCATGCCAGAAACAGTCGCAATATAGCAGTTTACAGTTTTCGGTTGCAGCCAATAAAGTTGAGGAGATAAAAACTCGTGACCTATAGTGCAATAAGTCTGCTTCCCTAACCACTACACAATGTGACAAGTGTCAGTCAGTCACTCACTCAGTAAGTGACATTTGCTCCTCATAGCACGCTCCACTTACGCGGTACAGCAAAAATGGGAAAATACTTTACCAAAACTACAGCAATTGGTCTCCTCAGTTCCTGAAGACTTACATGGTATTGTTAAATGGTGATGCAACACAGTGGTAAACATTCTACTGCCCCAACTTTTTTTTAAATGTTGCTGCCTTAATTTTAAATGGGTATTCATTTAAATATAGTGATAAATGAGTATCACATCACTGCATTATGTTTCTATTTGCATTTCACACAGCATCCCAACACAGGACATGAAGCACTTAGCAGGAGTCAAACATTCTTTTTAGTCTCTCAGAAAACAAAACTAAAGAAGCGACACAACCAAGAACTAAAATAATTGTAGAGTAAACAATAATCCACAAAGCGTGGGGATGCAGGTGAATATAAAAAGGATCCCCAATTCGAGGCAAAGCAGGGCAGCTTTATTTATTCGGGGACAAACAAAACCAAAGCACTGAGCCACCCCTAAAACCCAAGCCAAGAGGCACCCCTAAAGACAAGTCCTGACTATCACCCTGCCCAGCAGAGATGGCTAGGGGCACCCCATAGACAATCCTATCACCCACACCAACACAGATATGGCAAGGGGCGCCCCTAAATACAGGATCTGACAATCACCCCAGCCAACATAGATATGGTTAGGGGCGCCCCTATAGACAGGACCTGACAATCACCCCAGCCAACATAGATATGGCTAGGGGCACCCCTAAGGACAGGTCCTGATTATCACCCCAGCCAACATAGATATGTTTAAGGGCGCCCCTATAGACAGGACCTGACAATCACCCTTCCAACTTAGATATGGTTAGGGGCGCCCCTATAGACAGGACCTGACAATCACCCCAGCCAACATAGATATGGTTAGGGGGGCCCCTATAGACAGGGGCACCCCTATAGACAGGACCTGACAATCACCCCAGCCAACATAGATATGGTTAGGGGCGCCCCTATAGACAGGACCTGACAATCACCCCAGCCCACATAAAGATGTCAGACAAGTTCAGTTTAGGGGTTTTTACTTAATCATTTAAATCCATGGATCCAGCTAAGCCCATTTCCCCAAACCGTTTACTGTGTGTTTATAATAAATGTTTAATGTACGACAGTGGCTTCGGTTGTCTGTGTCGTTTGTTCTCACTGTTGCTTTATTCTACAACACTTTGCCTGAGTTTTATGTTACAGGTCTCGTTACCATCCAGTCTAGACTTTTAGAGCCACAGGATTCGTAACACTCACCAACATAGAGATGGCTAGGGGCACCCCATAGAGTTCTGCTGCTTTGTTCTGCTGCTTTGCTTGAGGAGGTACAGGAGGAGCACGGCCAGAGCCCCACATAATGACCTTCTGCGGACCACTGGTGTGCATGTTTCTGGGGTGGCATGAGGGACCGATGTCCTCTATGAGGACCTGTGCTCACAGCCCAGCACTGTGCAGCTCGATCGGCCTTTGTCAGAGAACACCAGAATTGGCAGGTCCACCATTAGCTTCCTGTTCTCACACAGATGACAGCAGATTCACACTGAGCACATGTGGCAGACGTAAAAGTCAGTAGATGCCGTGGTGAACATTATGCTGCCTGCAGAATCCAGGATGACCAGTTGGGCGGTAGGTCAGTGATAGTTTGGGGAGGCAAATACATGGAGGGTCGCACAGACCTCCACATGCTGGCCAAAGGGACCCTGACTGCTGTTAGATACCAGGATGAAATCCTCAGACCTTATGCTGGTGCAGTGGGCCCCGGGTTCCTACTGTTGCAGGACAATGCCCAGCCTCATGTTGTCAGAGTGTGTAGGCAGTTCCTGGATGACGAAGGCACTGATTCCATTTACTGGCCCTCATGTTCCCCAGACCTGAATCCATTTGAGATCCTCTGGAACGTTATGTATGGTGAATCTGACACCACCAAGTAGCACCACAGACTGTCCAGGAGCTCGCAGATGCCCAGATCCAGGTCTTGGAGGAGATCCCCCAGGACACCATCCGTCGTCTCATTAGGAGCATGTCCAGACATTGTCAGTAGTATATACAGGCACGTGGGGGCCATACACACTACTAAGTCACAATATGAGTTGCAATGATGAGCTTCACACAAGTTGGAAAAGCCTGTGATTTCAATTGTTTACTTTAATTTAAGGTGTTAGTTTGAATTCAGCTCTCAATCGGAACGTGATTTTGGAATTTAAATTTGACAGTTGTCATTGACCAATTGTTACCACAAAGACAGTCATTACGTCATTATGGTCATGATTCGTTTTTCAATTATTCAAATACTATCGTATTAATACACGTTCCCTTTATTTTGACAGCATTGTAGTAGGGATGTATGTGATTTGACATTCAAAGTGCTTCTGGCTAAAATATTTGAAGATTTTCCCTCCCATTTTCATGATATCATATTTAGGTATGAGATCAAAAACAGAATTTGACATTTTGACAAACATGGCATTTAACGACAAGTTAATCAAATTTTTTAAAGTAACAAAAACCTGTATTAACAATTGACTAACTTGGTGGCAGTACTGATAAATTATTTCTTATAGACTTAACAAACCTGGCTAACTGCCAAGTACAGGAAATGATCATGACTAGTTAAAGCAGACTCTGGATCTGTACCAGCTGAAAGGGTTTTCCCTCCTGCTGGCTTGAATGTCTACAGACTACCTAAGCCTCTCATCTACTCCCAGAGCATGTGGACATGCAAATTTCACTGAACAAGAATATATTGTCATAATAATATGGACATTGTCTAATTATTCTTTGGATTTTTGTTAAGATCTAGCATTTAGCGGTGCGCTAGCCGGATATTGTTTAGTTTTTGTTCACACAGTTTATATAATTTATTCCTATTAAGGTTCCTTCCCAAGATTTTTTTATTCACTGGAACACATCGATAGCTGTAATTGATTTAATGCAGACTGAAACATAACTCTGTTGTATATATTAAGTGTAGTTTTGTTTAGAAAGTATATAGTTTTATAGACTGTATATATAAAACAGCAGGCTAGAAAACATTGATAAAAATACGATAGCTAATTTAGGGAAATTCATACAGATCTCTGGGCTAATTCATGGAAACGTTTGTTAACGTTTATAGTTAATTTACAATTGTAATTAATGTAAAAGCATTTAACTTAAGGTAAGCCGAAGAATTCATTTATTTGCTGCTGTTGTGGCTATTCTGAATCTGAATGTCTCCTGGGTAAAAGTACATCTAGCCTAATTGTTTATACTAAAATGTTATCGAGGTTGTTAACTACATTTTTAAATGAAACGTTGAATATTTGCATAACATATTGCAATGTAATTGTATTTTCATTTTAAAACCTTTTTTGGGCATGAAGGGGTGGGGTCGACTATTTGATGATAAAAGCTGAGGAATTATCGAAAGTGAAAATATTTGTCATGCACATCTCTAATCAAATCCTGCTTTCTGACCTGTGGATGCTGAGAAAAGGCAGTATAATGCACATCCCCAGAGAAGTTACGGGACATACCTTATAAGCATGTTTTACCAAGCCCTTCTGATTCTCATCACACTGCTAACTCAATCAGGAAGTGTTTCTGATACACAAGTGTTGGAGGTTAATACATTCCCCAGCTTAAAAACCATGA
>JACXGJ010014456.1:0-14826 GCA_016801105.1 Esox niger
GATCTGCATGGAGGAATGGGCCAAAATACCAGCAACAGTGTGTGAAAACCTTGTGAAGACTTACAGAAAACGTTTGACCTCTGTCATTGCCAACAAAGGGTATATAACAAAGTATTGAGATGAACTTTTGTTATTGACCAAATACTTATTTTCCACCATAATTTACCAATAAATTCATAAAAAATCCTACAATGTGATTCTCTGGATTTTAGTTGAAGTGTACCTATGATGAAAACTACAGGCCTCTGTCATCTATTTAAGTGGGAGAACTTGCACAATTGGTGGCTGACTACATACTTTTTTGCCCCACTGCATCTGCCAATCATCTATTTCTATGTTATATCCAGTATTCATCAATCATGTCTCATCTTAGATTTTTGATATATTTCCACCAATCATATCTGATGTAACAGTGTATATTATCTATCTACCAATCCTGACTCATTTTCACCGTTGCATTAAACGGAATGTACATTTTTTGTTTATGCAAAATCTCTTCTCATAACTCGATGTTAAATAACCTCTCTGGAGTTTTCTTTCACATTTTCACATTTTCTTTCAGAGTCTAGAAATGGTGTGAGGAGTCTGTTTTAATTTCATGAATAAACATCAAATTTCCGTCAATGAAAGTCTGTCCTCCCTAAATGATAAATGTCCCTTGCAGCATCCATGATTGACCAAACCACCAAAGACTATAACCATGACTGACAGACCAGTAAAGACTATAACCCTGACTGACAGACCAGTAAAGACTATAACCATGACTGACCAAACCACAGAAGACTATAACCCTGACTGACAGACCAGTAAAGACTATAACCATGACTGACCAAACCACAGAAGACTATAACCATGACTGACAGACCAAAAAAGACTAAAACCATGACTGATGGACCACAGAAGACTATAACCATGACTGACAGACCAAAAAATACTATAACCATGACTGACCAAACCACAGAAGAGTAAACCCTTGACTGACCAAACCACAGAAGAATAAACCCATGACTGATGGACCACAGAAGACTAACCATTAGTGACCGGACCATGTAAGACTAAAGGGCTATACAGTACTCTAAGCAATAAGACCGAAAAATTGGAGACAGGGAAGCCATAGTTTTACCTTATTCAGCATGACTTTAAACAAGCCGATTGATTATTAAAATATAACCAAACAAGCAGCTCTGCACCAGGGACTCAAGTCCCCACCTCCATACTCCTGCACCAGGGACCCAAGTCCCCACCTCCAAACTCCTGCACCAGGGACCCAAGTCCCCACCTCCAAACTCCTGCACCAGGGACCCAAGACCCCACCTCCAAACTCCTGCACCAGGGACCCAAGTCCCCACCTCCAAACTCCTGCACCAGGGACCCAAGTCCCCACCTCCAAACTCCTGCACCAGAGACCCAAGTCGCCACCTCCAAACTCCTGCACCAGGGACCCAAGTCCCCACCTCCAAACTCCTGCACCAGAGACCCAAGTCCCCACCTCCAAACTCCTGCACCAGGGACCCAAGTCCCCACCTCCAAACTCCTGCACCAGGGACCCAAGTCCCCACCTCCAAACTCCTGCATCTAGCTCTTCACTGCCCACCTCTATACTCCCTGGAACACATAATCAGTAATCACTGAATTACTTTACAAAGTAAATTCTGCCATCTTCATCTCAGAAATTTCGTAGTAGTCGAAAACATGAAACCACAGATATGTGTATTCTTTTTCAATGTTGTTTATGTAATCATTTTAATGCCTCTCCACTCTGAAAAGTAAATAATCAATCCAAAACTTGCACAATGTGAGCAACAGATCTGACACCCGTTGTGAGAGCACAAAGAGGCCAGTGTCTGACTGCGAACGTGATGTGTGAGTGTGAGTGTGTGTGTGTGTGTGAATATGTGTGCATGTCTGTGTGTCTGTTACTGAGGCCATGGTCCTCTTGTCCCTTACTGCTCATGAACCGGGACAATGACGCTGCCAGGAAAACAGGTCGGTGAGACAAAGGTCAACATCCGATGGGATCTAACAACTTCAGACTTCTCATTTAACGCTTCCCTCTCTCTTTCCGCAGAGCAGTACACTAGACAATGAATGATGAAGCAGTCTGTCTGTGTGTGTGTGTGTGTGTGTGTGTGTGTGTGTGTGTGTCTGTGTGTGTGTGTGTGTGTGTGTGTGTGTGTGTGGGTGGGAGTTTGTGAGAGTGTGTGACACTCTTGACACTGGTTGATGAAGCCTCCAATATTTCGCTGGATTTAACCCCAGTAGACCTAGGGTCACAGATATCAGCCCAAGGTCACAGACTATGACCTCACAACTGCCAAGAGAGAAAAGCTTTAAAGCCCGGCGCTTTCCTGGACCCAGTATGCAACAACAGACATCTTCTGGTTCAGAGCTAACAAAAAGAACATTTGCATGATGTGAGTGTATGCCTTCTGAATAAGACTACCAGACTGACTTCAGAATAAGACTGCCTTCAGAATAAGACTGCCTTCAGAATGAGACTGCCTTCAGAATGAGACTGCCTTCAGAATAAGACTACCTTCAGAATAAGACTGCCTTCAGAATAAGACTGCCTTCAGGATAAGATTGCCTTCATGAATAGACTGCCTTCAGATTTAAACTGCCTTCAGAATGAGACTGCCTTCAGAATAAGACTGCCTTCAGAATAAGACTGCCTTCAGAATAAGACTGCCTTCAGGATAAGACTGCCTTCAGGATAAGACTGCCTTCAGGATAAGACTGCCTTCGGGATAAGATTGCCTTCATGATTAGACTGCCTTCAGAGTATGACCGCCTTCAGAATAAGACTGCCTTCAGAGTAAGACTGCCTTCAGAATAAGCCTGCCTCTGAAAGCAAACTGCCTGAGACCAGATGGGTGATTCTGATAAATCCATTTTTCTATACATTTCCAACTACTTTGTGTGTGTGTGTTTGTGTGTATGAATGTGTCACAGCATGAATAACTTGTGTCATCACAATTAACACAAATGTTATGATGATTTTAGTTCCAATATCAATTATAAAGATTCAAATTACAAAGACACTGCAAAAAATTATCTCAGCCAAAGATCACTCATAGATTGGTTTGATCTGGAAATAAAACAACCTTGTGAAATAACATAATGCCATTTCAGCTATTTCGGTATTGCTCGGTTTATTTTAATCATATTTAAATGGTTTATGATTGATTTTATGTAATTGATTGGCAGACTAATCGTCTAGATGTCCTGGTCCATAATTTGATTACAGACATTATTGGCATACAGACATTATTGGTATAGGGGACCAAAGCCTACAAAAACATAGCCACCCAAGGCGCATACCAAAGTGGTGAATTAAATTGCTATTACTAAAAAAAATCCTGCTAAAAATATGAATTTATGTAATACATAAATAACGGGAGCTGATCATCAGCTTAATGTCATTTCAGGCTAATGGAGAACATCTTAAGGTTACCTACCTACCCCACGCAATACGGAACACAGTGATTGATGAACTGGAGTCGCTGCCCAAAATTACAAATGAATCAAAGAAAGCTGCGAAGCACTGTCTCAAGTGCAAGTGTGTTAACGCGACAAGATCCGAGTCTCCACTTTGCACCTATAGACGCAATTAGGCAACCTTTTCCATAAGCTACGGTTGCCGGGTCTGACCCATCTTTCGGTATGGCTAAAAAAGCACAAAACATCTGTTTAGCCCATCCAAGCCGTACAGTAGCCTGTGAGTATAAAATACTTAACATTTACTATAGAGCATTCTCCATTTGTCAAGGCAAGATCCGCATGACCGAAACTGCACTAAAGCTCCGATGCCGCTACCCTCGTATAGCTATGGTTACCGTAGGCTTCACTTTACCGGAGACCGAAATGGAACGCATTTTCTGCTGCATGATGCTCGCGTGCAGCTGTTTTGCAACATCATCCCAAATAAATAAGCTTACCATTCTGATGACACATCCAACGTATATCTGTCGATATTTCAGATCAATCAATCGCCAAAGATTAAAACGTGATTCCGTTTCAGAAGCCAATAGTTCGTATTTCTTCCGTTGGAACAGTGGTCAAAACAGCTCTCTCCTCATCACTGCTGGATTCGCGAAACAGAAATGTAGCAGAATCTCAAAGGTGCTATAGCAGCATTCAAGAAGCAAGCTGGGGAGATGGAGGCAGTTTTATGTCCGGTATTCTGCAGAACCCGCGGGCTGTTTTGTGTTCAGGAAATGTTTTAATTCACAGCTAAATCCGAAAGAAAACATATACGCATTAGTCCCTAAACACTCTCACGTTGGGTTATACACTGAACAGTGCGGCGGAGCGCCAGAGTCAGCCCCGAATGCCCAGGAATGACAAGCAAGCAAACCACTCACGATTTACAATTGGTTCGTACCATGGTGGAGAAAGGGGTGTGCTTTGTTACTAATATCTACATCTCCCCATAAGATATTAGAAGAATGTTCGTCGCTCATAAGCAAAAAGAGATGGAAAAGCCGACGAAGCGCAACTATTTGATGATACACGGGTTTATCTAAACGCAGAATCGATAGCATATCCAAACCAAACCGATATTTCTACCGGCCTCATCTTTGATTAAAAAAGGCTTTAAAAAAATCTGTTGAGAACATTTTACTTCAGTCTCTGTTTTCATGAAGGCTGTTATATTTTAGTGTTTGAAAGCTTAAATAACTAGACGATAAGCTTATTATCTGGTTTAAAACATTGGGAAAAGCACATAAAATATGCTGCACACATTTTTAACGATTATTTTCAATAATTAGCACATAAAAATAATATTAGTGAAATTGAATTGAAAATAAATTGATGGAAATGTATAATAAATATTCAAGTCAATGTCACAATTATTGCTGTGGAATGTAGAAACTGGTAAATAAATAGCTGTTTCAAAAGTTAAATTTTTCTTTTTTTGCCAGGGAACAAATACAAAAACATGGTCAGATGTCCAGTCCATTTTGGCCCATGTTAACCCAATGACCTCAGCCTGACTAGAGTTTAGTAGGTTACAGTGAAACCAAACCTTTGTGTTGTTCTAATCTGACATGACTTGTTCCAACGCTCCATTTTAACAAGCCGGTTGCGAGTCCTTTAGCAACCATACCATCCTTTAAAATCCCATTCACTCCTGATAGGGTTTAAAAGAATGGTCAAGAGTCCCTGGCAGTCGTGGGGTGGCCTTGGGAACAACAGAGGCCAAGCAGAAGGAGTGGAGGGGAGGGGGATTTGTGTGGAGGCTTCAATTCACCGCCTGATCCCCTGAAAGCTAATCTGTGCCTGGTTTAGGGTTTCAGCGCTCACCAGCTCACAGTCAATGGACGAGAGAAAAGTGAAATATGCTTTCAAATGTAAAACGTCTGGACTGGAGGCAGGACTTGGCAGGCTAGTCAAAATGGCAACAGGACCGTGTGCCAAATAGCACCCAATTCCTTCACAGTGCACAACATTTGATACGGACCCATCGGTTTAATGCACTATAAAGAGGATAGGGCGCCGTTTGATAAACAACTTGAGTAACCTTTGTGAAAAGGGTCTTAAATGGGACACGGTTATATGCGGGAGCTTTGTTAGCGAAACATTTGTCTCGTTTACAATGACTGCAGATTATTTATTTATAACATGGGATGTGCGTTCAGTGACGCATGGTGTCTGGTCATGTATCTTACAGAACCTATGGAGATCATTCAGCACACAGCAGGGACACAGCCTGCTCTGAGAGCACTCGGGTAGTATATCATGGCATCTTGACGAGGGACTCCCAAATAGCATCCTATCATGGTTTATAATGAATAGAGTAGTATTTGAGACGCAACACACTTGATTCCGTTGCATATCTTTGACCACTATATGGAATTACATGTCAACTCGGCAATCAAGAAGTTCTTTGTGTGTGGGATTTGTAATATCGCAAAAAGGGCTTATTTAAATACATCTTCCGTTTTAAGCCAGACAGGGTGAGCATCAAGGTCAATCTGTAGACATCATCACATTTAACAGCTGAGTGTTTGAGTGTGAGGCGCAGAAACGATTAACACAGTA
The DNA here is from genome assembly GCA_016801105.1 of Esox niger. Lineage (NCBI taxonomy): Eukaryota > Metazoa > Chordata > Actinopteri > Esociformes > Esocidae > Esox > Esox niger. Next base: position 6,046 of record JACXGJ010014456.1, read on the forward strand.
GCCACGTCTATACCTGATTCTAATGCTTCAGTCGCCCGTATCTTTTCCTGATCTTGTATTGATTACACTTTTCAGTGTCCTTCCCCTTTATGAAAATCTAAACCCAACCAGTATGTGGACTAGATCAGGATATAGAAAGCATGTTATCAGCACGTATAAACATCGCCTGTGGCGCTGGGCAACAGGCCTTTATGAGGCCTCCCCAAGGAATATTTAATTCATGGTAACTTGTAGCCTAACCACCCAGATAGTAGTGAGTAATTGGCAGACCCGCAGCCCTCGGTAGGAATGGACGAGTGGGCGCTAGCGTGATCGCAAATCGTTTTATTGATGGCGCTCCGGCGGCAGATGCTTTTACAAAGCGGCAGTCGAGCTCCTACGGATTCCGTGCCACTGTCGTCCCACTGCCCAGCCTCTGCATGCCAGCTCTTAACCCGCCAGGTGACACTCCAGCTGCCCGCGAGAGGCAAACATGATTTTTTATCCAGCACCTGCCGCCACTTTACATATTTACACATTTCAGCATTATTTAACATACCCCTTTTTGAAAAGATTTGTGTAAATAGAAACATCAAATCAATTAATTCAATCAAATTAACACTTTTTTTAATTCACGAGCTTTGCAAACAAGTGTAAATGACACTGTGACATTAGGTGACGATTCCAAAGTGAACTGAATCTGGGTAAACGGCGAAACACATTGAAAAACCATCGGAGAAGAATATTCTGTGCAGTGGCAATATTGAAATTATAATAGATTACATAACATTGCAGGACCTAAATGTATACACATAATTACTAAACCCCAACACCTTTAGAACAGCCTGCATAACTTTTTTCAATCCAAGCCTGATTAAAAGTAATACATTATTAAAGGATACTTCAACTAAGATTTATATTTGGGCGAAACTCCGCTTACCCTGAGTTGTTCTTGAAGGTCCGTGGAGTCATTTTTCACAACAAGCCTTAATTCACCTTAGTCCTATCCTGGAATTATCAGTAGCTAAATTAGCATCGTCCAAATGCATGAATTGAAACCGCATGTCCTGAGCAATAAAAGCTGCGTGAAATCATAAATACCATATATTTAAATAGGCAATGAATATTTGACATATCTGCTCCTAAATCAGCAGACGGGCTATTCAACATTATGTATGGAGAGGAATTATGGGACGTTGTTTTGGTTGCAAACTAACAAACCACTTAAGGTTCGGGGTAAAAAAAATAAGCCAGGCAAATCAGATTAATTTATAAATGTTATAAAATTCATTTTATCGGATCTCTCATGTTGAGTATACATTTGAGGAGTAATGGCATAGACCTAATATTTAATCTCTACAATTGAATTTGTATTATAATATATTTTAGACTACATTTTATTTTATTTATTTTAATTTTGTTGATCTGATGCTTAGAGTTTAATTCATTTCATGATTTCATGAATTGGGAACTCTGAATCACACACAAATAACCTCTGACAGGCAATCTTCAGAATATTGAATGTGAGATTACAGAAATCCCTTACTGCTTGCAAACGACCTGATGACTATGACCTGCTTATTCCGCGGGTGACAGGATTGTGGTAGCCGCCTTAGATAGAAATGAATAAAAATAAGTTGGATTGCAGTCGAATAACCAGTCAGAACTCGCTTGAGAACTCGTCTTCGGCTGCAAACGACAGTCCACGTAGGCTCACGGACAGCCTAGGAGGATAGTGGAAAATAGCAAGCGGTCGGAAATGTTTTCTGTCTGCCCAGGAGCCTATTTAGAGCGTTAATACACTGCAATAGCTTTATTCAGATGAACAAAACTTTATTTCAGTTTTGCGTAAGCGATTAAAAAATAGTAGACTACATCTTAAACGGGAGAAAATGACGATTGACACCGTTCTAATCCCCGCCCTTCGTATTGAATACGCGCAAACATCTTTGAGTGAGAGCAAAAGAAAAACGCGAGAGCAAATATTAAAGAACCGAGCGCTGTTGATTTTCCTTCACATCAGAGCGCTGTTGAATTTTCTTAACCTATGCAGTGTACATAACACACAAGTGGTGGGCCCTAAAAGCTAAAGGCAATCTCTCCTCCAGTATTTATTTAGCAAATGTGATAACACATCACTCCCGACAGGCTCAATTTAAAACTTTCATAAATGAGCAGCAGCCTGCGTATGTGTGTGCATTAAAACGGCCCTGGGTTTTAACAGGGCTGATGCGCGGGTCAGTGATAACGGCATAGACTTGGAGAAGACACTATTCGTCTGTACGGACAGAAATGTATAATGAAGTTAAACCAATCTCAACAATATATGGGTCGGCAGAGGAATTATAAGAAGTACAACATTCTGGAAAATGTTTTGCAGAATATTAAAACGTTTTTACATAGCTACTAGAAACTGTAGCCTACATATCATAGTTTGCATAGTGAAATGTTACATTTGACGTATTGCCCCCTTTCGACCAGACTTTACACCTGAGTAATTTGATGTAAAACTGTGCCTTTGGGAAGGTATACTGTACGTCATTCGTCACCAAACAAAACAGTGTCCTGGAATGTGAGAGACACTAGGTAACGTTGTGGAACAATGCAACAATAATTCCATATTGAGTCTCTAAATTAAGTGAATAACGGCCTAAACAAACAATGTTCCTTATTTTTAACTCCTACATTTTGGAGACTTTGCAGAAGTTACTTTGACCACTATCTGTTCTGTTGTCTTGAATATGGCGAGTGCATATACACTCTACTGACTCCTTGTGGTAGGTTGGGTTTCAGCAAGCTAAATGGTGGTTGTTGGTTAATGCTTTCCACACCAAGCTTGTAGGTGATACTCCCTGTTTGGGCAAGATGTGATTTAGAGGACTTGTCTCGATCTGGTATGAGGCAAGGCCAATACATACAAACTATATTCAGAAAACTGTGAAAAAAATTAAAACAATTAGCAAAACATGAATACATTTTCGATGATGTAACTTCCATGAATTATTAATGGTAAAAGACAATCCTTTCTAAACAGTTAGTTTGTGTTCAACCTTTTCTTTAAAATGGCAATCCATGTTTTGACTAAAGGCTAATATTTGACTAATCCCCTAAAAACAGGGCGAATAACATCGTTTCTGCACACATTCTCTCGGTCTTCAGAGTAAGTACGGGAGCTAATTTAATTGAACTTTCTTTGACATCTTTTCAGATTGGATAGTCAGTTTATATCACAACATATGTATTAACAATGGTGCCGTTCATTGATTTGTCTTGTTTTGCCACTCAGCATGTGAATTGTGTGAGTTTAAAAACATGCCTAATAGGCCATATCCAATATCTTCACAACAAGGGAGAACGTTTATTTGATTTTGAGTCAAGGTTAGGGCTTTAATTGACTTACATAATACGCCCCATAAAACCCTTAATTAGACCACGCTTAGCCAGACTCTCTCTCTCTCATCCTCTCTCTCTGTCTTTATTTCCCTCTTTTCTTCTTTATTTCCTCCCTCCGTTTAATGATCTTATCAAACCTAATCATTAGGAAATACAAAGGAGACGAAGACTGGGACGCTCAGACATCTGGAGCACATTTACATTAAGATGTTATGTTGGGTCTCTCTGTGTTCGTCACTTTTCAATTTCAAAATAAAGTCTTTGTTTGCATGGGAATCATTTGTTTAGATTGTCAGACAAAGCGTGTGGAAAATAAGCCCGATGGGTACAGTGGCCTCCAGAAACAGCCACACTTGACGAAGATGAGCAAAAAAGGCTCTGAAAAAATGCTATTGTTGTTTATCAGCTTGATCGCACCGTCAAAACATCAGATAAATCTAAACTTTAATTACAGTTTAAAAAGTATTAATAAGAAAATGAATATTTAATACCAATTTCTATACACACGCTAACTATATATAAAGTGCATGAATCATGTATTCTACTGTGAAGCGCATGCCAGTGTGTTTAGCCATTCCTTCTCTAACTCTTAATGGGTATCTCAAGCAGATGAATGGGTTTTAATCATGATCTCCTTGAGATTCTCTCACAGCATCCATGTTTCCCAAGCATGGCACTTCACTAATGGCAATTACAGTGACACTGGACTGTTGTTCAGACTAATGAGAAGACTCAGAGGCAAGCTGCTTAGAATCTACTGTAGTCTGCAGTCTCTTCAACCGATTGGCTCAGCCAACACCCAATAGTATCAGTACCTCTCCGCTCCAAGAATGCGCCTTAGGGTTCAAGGTTGTTTCGCTGTGATATTATTAGTAACTGAAGAAAGGCTGGATGTGGATTGGACTGTAGCATGGATTCTCTCACAGTCATCAGCGTTAGGTTTCCCTTGTGACTAAGATGTGTGTAGCACCAGGGTTGTGATCGATTCCCACAGGTGACCGGTATGACAATGTATTCACTCACAACAGTAAATCACGTGTGTCAAATTGACCAGATTTGTCTGAAATACTATTTGGTTTTTTTATCTGCAGTATTCATAATGTTAGGGTCAAAATTACCTGGTGGTGGAGAATAGATTAAAATGCCAATGTAAAATAGAAACTGTCACCTCAAACACCTCAAAAACACACACACACACACACACACACACACACACACACACACACACACATACATACACACACAGTACATACAAACTATGCCTGCCATGGTCAGTATTTGTTTGAGTACTTGTTTACCAGGTCATATGATGTCAAGAACTGTCACAAGGAGACATTTCACCCGCCGAGACCCTTTGTAATGTCTGACATCACACTCACTAAAAGTAAAAACATCCCTCGCCTTTCACTAACACAAGATATTATTATTTTTGTTATTGTTGTAACTGAAGTTTTCTTGGAGGAAATGCTTTTTTGTTTAGCATCTGGGAGGGCCAAGGAAGTTCTGTTTGTCTGTTCCTGAGGTGATATTACATACAGCGCTCGCTAATGACCCTGTCCACATTTTACTTATAGAACTTCCTTACAGAAAATTAATTTAACTTTTTGGAGAAAGTCCAAAAATGAATCAGCAGCTGGCTTGATGGATAAAGACACGGCAAGATGTATTCGGTGTAACCATGTCACTTGAGTGATTTCATATCTTCTCCAGAGTAGTTTGCTCTGATAACTGTTAAACATGCTGTGTGAGAGCCTTCCCAGCAACCTAACCGCTGCCACCCTCGTCATGGCTAATCGTGCAGAGATGACCAGCCTTGCTCCGTATTGTTCCCTAACATTCGATTTGTCTGTAAAATGTTTTGAGACGAAACATCGAAGTAGTCTCCAGAATCATTATATCTAGACATATTATCAAGCAGAACATCATCGGGAACAATAAAAATATTGGTTAATTTTGTCCATAATATCATAGATACATTTTGGTTTTTGGGGTAAAAAAACAAATGTTTATCATAAGGTAAATGTGTTTTAAATAGTCTATGTAATAAAAAAAAAACTAGCAGATAGTTGGTTATGGATGTCAAACACATTTGTTTGGGGCTAAAATATCAATTGGGTTGTGATTTAACATCCCTAACATAATGAGTGTAACCAAAATGTTAACTTAACACAAGGGTTACATAATGTTGGTGAGTTTGGTATGAGGTATGTCTGGTTAATGTACTTATGTGTGAGATATAATATAATGTCAGACCAATTCACAAGGTATAGTGTTGAACAGCCACTAAAACACCAGATGAAAATAAAACCAATTTCAAACCTCTCTGTCGGGAAGCATGTTCCCTTCCACACCTCTCTTCTGATCAGCTAAAGAACCATTTAATTCCACTCCAGTTTGTTTACATGTGTTTCATTTCAGAAGTCAAACTTTTCTTGGATCACAGAATTTCTGAGATTGGCAGATTGGCTGGTCAGGTCTTGTCAATTTAACAGAAATAGCAATTTCCCCACAAACAGGATGAGGCATGCATCCCAAATGACACCCCGTTCCCCATGTAGTCCCCTACATTTGGCCTGTGTCCATCGGGAATCTGACGCCTCAGTGCCATTTGGGAGCCGGTCCAGGGGTTGGCCCTGGTGATTGATGAAAGATTAAAGGGAATGTTGAGCCCGAAGGCCCATTTAGAACACAGCTGAGGCACCGTTTTCAGCCCACCGTGGCGCTGACTGGCACGCCGTCACCGCGAAGGGTCACCTCGCCCACCGCAGCCATGCAGATGAGATCACAACACTCAGCCTGCATCTATATTGGCATCATGTGCCCTGTTCCCCATTGGCCCGGGTCGATAGCAGTGTGCTTCCTGTGGAATAGGGCAGCATTTGGAACACGGGCTGGGGTAATGTAAAATGGATGTGAGGGTGTGTGAGAGCTGAGGAGTGAGGGACAGGGAATAGGCAATCATTTCTAATCTGCACCTTGTCTCTCCTCTGGAGGACCGTGTCAGGGTCAGAACGGTTGGTCACCCAGTTGACAAGGAAATAAGGACTTGGAAAAGGACAAGTGGTCTGATGCTGAGACAGAGATATGCACCAGTCTGGGTTGGGAATGAAACTCAAGATACTTTTGTTAATGGGTTGGGCTGGACTTTATGTGACAATGACGTTAGCGATGTTTAAGGGTGGGACTTGTGAGAACCTGTGTGAGATAACGGAGGTAATGGCGATAATGTTTTAAGTCAGGCAGGGTTGATAGAATCTGTATGTTCTAATCATCCTCTATCATCCACCATCTTCTTACCATCCTCCACCATCCTGTAACCATCATCCACCATCTTCTAACCATCCTCTAACATCCTCCACCATCCTCTAACCATTCTCTAGCCATCCTCCACCATCCTCTAACCATCCTCCACCATCCTCTATCCATCCTTAGCCATCCTCTAACCATCCTTAGCCATCCTCCACCCCGATCTAACCATCCTCCACCATCCTATAACCATCCTCTAAACATCCTCTAACCATCCTTAGCCATCCTCTAACCATCCTCTAACCATCTTTAGCCATCCTCTAACCAGCCTCCACCATCCTCTAACCATCCTCTAACCATTTTCCACCATCCTCTAACCATCCTCTAACCATCCTCTAACCATCCTCTAACCAGCCTCCACCATCCTCTAACCATCCTTAGCCATCCTCAGAACACTCGACAGGCTAGCTGTTTTTGAAGATGCGTTGTGCACCATGATTCAGTGGCCCCTGCTAATATCCTGCAGTTCATTAGCCTGTCAAACCAACGTTGGCAACTCTCGGAAAGACCATGCTGCTCAGGCAATATCTGACAAGCCCGCAGCGGACAAGCCGCGCCCCGCCAATCACCTGACCTTGCCTGAGTTTGCAATTTCACTGCACTTATTCTAGCGCCACCATCGGGCCCAACGGTGAGACTTTGTAAATGGAGGATTTCTATGACATAACACAACCTTCTGACACAGGCAGAGACAGAACCGTCCTCCCAGTGTCATTGTGGGGCAGAGCTAATCTAACCAGCATGCGATAGATAGGTGAGGGAGGACCAAAACAGGATGTTAGGTTTTTGATGATTGATTATTTGTTTTTCAGGTTAATGATATGTATGTTTGATTCAGTGTATTCAATGTGTTCATGTAACCCAATCAATTGTCAAAATGCAGATAGAGAAACTTTGAAAGACTGGTCCCAGATGGCTCCAATAACAGGAAAAGTACTAGGAGGAGCTGATTGAGAGTGAGTTGTGTTGGAATCCCAGGTGGTGTGGCAGAGAGATGATCCTTCGTTTATCTCATTACCACGCTGTGTGATTGTTCTCTGGAAGACAATGGTTGTGTTTTGCTTAATTAGCTTGACAGAAATAGCAACCTAGCATCTCCGTTCTCACACATAAAAAGAAACACCTTGCTTCAGATTCACAACACAGTAACTGCTCCTTCCTTCAGACACAACCCAATCACTGCTTCTACTTTCAGAGATATCTCAGGCACTGTTCAAGGAAAAGCATTGACTCGCTAGCTGTGTCGTACTACTACAAGGTTTAACAAACACACAGGTTTCTCAATTGACTTCAGTCAGACTAAGAACCACTGTTAGCATGGATGAAAGCTCTCAAGGAACAAGCCAACGGATAGTTAGGGTTAAGGTTACGTATACTTCTGATTAGTTCAGGTAAGGGGCAGGTATTATTTCAGATTAGTTAATTAATTAAAAAAATGTCTTGTCCCTCAATAGATTTTTACTCACCATTGCCCATTGAAGATCGTTGTAGCTGTTAAATATTTACCACCTACATGGGAAAATATCCAAAAAGGATGAATCTGGTCTGGAGGGAGGTGCCACGGTTAGCGGGAGGGCTCTGGGCCTGGAGGGAGGAGACACAGTAGGGGGGAGGTGTCGGGATCTGGAGGGAGGAAACATGGTTAGGGGAGGGCTCTTGGCCTGGAGGGAGGAGACACAGTAGGGGGGAGGTGTCGGGATCTGGAGGGAGGAAACATGGTTAGGGGGAGGGCTCTCGGTCTGGAGGCGGAGACACGGTTGGGGGCTGTGGGAGATAACAACTTCTTGTCTGTCACATCAAGTAGCAACGCTGTTGGTTGTCTTCCTGACTGTGTTGGCTTAATGCAAGCTGACGGGGGTGTGGGACGCCCAGGGTCACTGTGTGTGTGTGAACTGTCCAGCACTGCATTTAAGTCACAGCTCAAAACTACCAGTGACATTTATTAACCTGGGGCCTGAGGGCTGGCAGACTGGGCAAGAAGCAGACAAACACTGTCCTGTTATCAAGACACTACAGACAGACCCTGTCCTGTAATCATGACACTACAGACAGACCCTGTCCTGTAATCATGACACTACAGACAGACCCTGTCCTGTTATCCAG
>JACXGJ010014457.1:0-14809 GCA_016801105.1 Esox niger
AGCCGTAGAGACAGAGATTGACAGTAAAAAGCAGAGCAGGGTTGTCTTCTCTCTTTGTCCATACTCTGTTTCTGTTGGCACCAGGTAGGCTCTCACTGACTGAGCTAGGCGCCTGTGTGTGTATGTGTGTTTGTGTTCGTGCGTTTGTGTGTGTGTGTCTGTTTATGTGTGTGTGTGTGTGTGTGTGTGTGTGTGTGTGAGTGTGTGTGAGTGTGTGAGTGTGTGAGTGTGTGAGAGTGTGTGTGTGTGTGTTTCAACTCCCAGCATGACTGAGCAGGAAACAATACGTGTCAGTGAGAAAGAGAGAGAGCAAAAAGAGAGAGCGAGCTAGAGATTGAGAGCGAGAAGACAGAGCAGAGAGATGGAGGAGAGAAAAGAATGAAAAATTCATAATGCAGCAGTTCCCTAAAGACCCTCTGTCTTCACCAGGAGTCATCCGTTTCAAACCAAGCTGCAGGAGAAAAGGGATATGGCCAGAGCTGTTGGAGGCACCCCCCCCAACACACACACACACTAAATAAACAGTCAATACAGACACATAAACACTCCACAGGGAAGTAGCTTTAGCAGGAGCAGTGGGAGATGGCCGAAGGAGGTGCCGTCCAGGAGTCAGAGGAGAACCCATCAGGGCACAACAACAGCAATGACAACAACACCATGTGTGGTCTAATGGCAGTCTGAATGTTCTGCCAGGGCCAACAGGAGCCAAAAGGCTGCGCATCGTCTCTTCACAACTCATTGTGATTCTGCTTCCACGTTGCCTTGTCTTCCAGGCTCCAGGTCGGGTTTCTGCAAAGTACTTTGGGAAAACTGCTGATGTAAACACGGATTCATCAACTACATTTGATTGATTGTCATGCATAATTTAAGCGGAATTGGAGGCCCAATCCCTGATTGGTACATCAAGCATTTGACATTTATTAATGCGCCCATCAATTCTCGCAAAATTTCTCGGTAGAAATTATTTGTCAATGGAGTCTTTTTTTTATTCACTTAGGAAAATCCATGTCCCACTAAGGTTCAGGAATGAAGTGAACCGATTGGCCGGCTACACCGCCTCTCTGTGGAAGCTGTCGGCTGAACATTGGCAGGAGGCCTGGAGGCTTATCAGGATGCTTTACTAGAGATCAGATTGTACGTAACTGTACAGACGCCATCAACTGAGGGCATTAGTCTGGTTATCAGCTATAAAATAAAACTGTGTCGTAAGGGGTCATGTTTATTTATTTATTCAGTATTATTCATTCATTAAATTATTGGGGTGTGGGCCTACACTGATGATCCTTCAGCCACACCTTTTTTGCAGTAGGAATCTAGTTCTGAATTAGCACTGGTATACTAGCTGACTGTAAACTTGAATCAAGTGCTCACTGAGGTGGATTTTAAGGGGAATGGAGAAAAATGGTGGTTGGTTGTGTTTCAATCTGTCTCTATCTGTGTGTGGAGGTTGTGTTCTAACCTCCGTGTTATTAATCCTGGTAACCCCAGTATCGGTCGTTTGTCAATCTGGTGATTTGTCAATCTGGTGATTTGGCAATTTCCACATCCTTCCACCAAACTACACTCAATTACCAGATCTACTGAAGAGATGAGTTTCCAGGGAAGACCTGAAGGTTGAGCAATTGTTATTTCCTACAAGGACTGGCACATCATTCCACAACAACTCATCTTTTGGGCCGTAGTGAAGAGCTTTGCTATGGTCGAATCTTTAAGTCACAGAAGTCTGACTTCTGCATGATTAAAAGTCTGACTTCTACATGATTTCAGAAAAAACTGTTTCAGATTTTGCTATATTACCGAGATGGAAAGAAAGTTGCTCTCGAATTAAGTGTTACAAGTTCATCAAAGCAGAAATCATGACGCAAACCGATGCTGAATTCCTTTAAATTGTATTTGAGATGACTGGACAACCCTTGGGCTTCATTGTCAGATCCACAGACAGACCTTCTAGTTCCTTGGGAACTACAGCTAGCAGTTAACAAAGCTTCAAAAGTAGTAGAGTATAGAAGTGGTGTCCAAAACACAGGCATCCAGGGTTGGCCATTCTGGGTCTCATGTTTTGTCTTAATGTCCAGATGTATTCAGACTGCTGTGGAAGAGGCAGTGTGTATGGGGACAACAAAAGGGGTCACCAACATAAGTGGAACACCAAAACTTCCCCTAGACTAGTCAGGGGAAAGATCATGTCCCCATCCCTTTCCTCAACCACATCAACTGTAAATCCGTATTATAAACAAATCAGTCTTTGTCCAACCATAGAAACCATTGTAAATGTATGTCAACATTGTGTCCATTTTCTGTATCCTGTCCATATATTGGTCAATCAAGTGTATTTTCTAAAGTCCTTTTTACATCAGCAGTAATCACTAAGTGCTTATGCTGAAACACAGCTAAAACCCCCAAGAGGAAACAACAACATGGAATTAATGTGCAAAGATCTATACGTTGTCTACCGCTCACAGTCATATTGCACCAACTGAAATTCTGAGTATGAGTAAATGTACTGAAATGAATCAGATTCTGACTGAAGTGTTTCTTGGAGTGGACATAGCATGAAGACGAAGTTGTGGCCTTTCTCTTTTTCTCTCCTCTCTCTTTTTCCCTCCACTTTTCCATGTCTCTTTGATCAGTTAGAAGATTCCCTTGATCAATAATTGATCAAAGACATTATAAAGAACTGTGCAAAGCTGCCTGTGTGTTGCTGTGTGGATGAGGTAGAGAGTAGGATGAAAAGAGAAAAATAGAAGGCGAGAGAAACAGAAATAAATATAAGAAGACACCAAGATAAAGGAAGAAAGATGAACACATACTGCAATCACAGTGGGAAATACTAGACATTTGTCATTTCCAAATCTATTCAAATAAAATAAGGTTACATCCTAAAGACTAATGGTTAGAATTGTAAGGAATGGACTGATATACTCATACAGTCCAATTCTGATCGTTATCCACAAATTGTACTTTTGAGACAGCGATGTGTTCAAAACGTAAGGCAATGTGGGAGAATGTGATATCATTTGGGATGCCGGGCTTTTCAGGGGCAAAGGGGAATATGTTCTGTTACATTTGTTGACAGACTACATTATTATTACGAGCTGAAATGCTGTAGAATGGTTAGCGACCCTGTCATGCACACAGCTCTTGTTATGTTGTTTTGTGTTGAACAGAGGACATGTTAATGTCACACACACTGAACATGGGCGTTTACAGTGAAGTCTACAGCTGTCTTTTATGAAGACAGGAAGTGTGCGTCATCCTCTTAATCACAGTGCTTACTGTTAATCCAACCAACTCAAAGTTGTAATGGCCCGACACTTGGCCCGAGGAGACAACAGGGTAGGGAGACAGGGGAAGATAGAGGGGAAGGACAAAGAAAGGGAGAGAGAAATGAAGAGAGAGAGTGATATAGACAGAGAAAGAGAGAGATAAAGAGATGGGGAGAAAGAGAGGGCAAAACTGGGCTTGTGGTGAACCACCCGCCTGTGACTATCTGGTGTGAATGACCAGTTCATCGGTTGTGGTGCTATGCTACGGCTTCACTGAGGTCAAAAGTAAATGGGAGCTAATGTAAAGGAAGCTAACCTAACGGGAACAAATCTAATGGGAGCTAAAGCAACGAGAGTTAACATAACGGGCACTAATGTAACGGGAGCTAATGTAACGGGAGCTAATGTAACGGGAGCTAACGTAATGGGAGCTAATGTAACGGGAGCTAATGTAACGGAAGCTAATGTAACGGGAGCTAATGTATCGGGAGCTAATGTAACGGAAGCTAATGTAACGGGAGCGTGGAAATGGAACATTTGGGGATCTCTTGATACCAAGCCCAAGGTAGACCAAGAAAGACTTCGGGCAAAACTGACAGAAGAATTGTTTGGGATACAAAGAAAAAGCAACAAGTAACCTCAGGAGAAATACAGGCTACTCTGAATGAAGACTGTGTGTTTTTTTTCAAGCAGCACAATACAGTGATACTTGTAAGCCTGGTTACAATATGCCCAACAACACCTTGACATGCCTCACAGATTCTGGCACTCTGTAATTTGGAGTAACAAGACCAAAATAGAGCTTTATGGTCACAACCATTAGCGCTATGTTTGGAGAGGTGTCAACAAGGCCTATAGTGAACAGAATACCATCCCCACTGTGAAGCATGGTGGTGGCTGACCTATGTTCTGGAGGTGTGTGAGCTCTAAAGGCACAGGGAATCTTGTGAAAATTGATGGCAAGTTGAATGCAGCATGTTATCAGAAAATGCTGGCAGACACTTTGCATTCTTCTGCATGAAAGCTGCACATGGGACGCTCTTGGACTTTCCAGCACAACAATGACCCTAAGCACAAGGCCAAGTTGACCCTCCAGTGGTTACAGCAGAAAAAGGTGAAGGTCCTGGATTGGCCATCACAGTCTCCTGACCTTCATGTCATCGAGCCACTCTGGAGAGACCTCAGACGTACGGTTCATGCAAGACGACCAAAGACTATTACAATAGTCTGCACGCTGTCATTGATGCTAAAGGGGTCAATACACAATATTACGAACAAAGAGTATCTAGACTAGAACAGGGCTCAGTTCATTTTTTTCTTTGTTGCCATGTTTTGTTTTATGATTTTGCCATTCTGATATGACCTACAGTTGAATGTGAATCCCAGCGGACATAAAAGACAAGTGTTCTGCCAGCTCACTCATGCTTTGTTTACAAATGGTACACATATCATCAATTCTCCAAGATTATGCAAACTTCTGAGCACAACTTTATAGCAATTCTAGTGACTTATGCCTTTGCTTGCTTGTTGCCTGAACACCGCCGTCCCATCGCCTGAACATCAACACCCCATTGCCTGAACACTGCCATTTAATCTTCTTAACATCTACCTGAACACCACCATACTACTGCCTGAAAACTGCTGCCCTACCACCTGAACACCACTGTTTAACCAAATGAACCCCACCACCTGAACACCACCGTGCCATCACCCCAACACTACTGCCTGAAAACCGCCACACCACCAGCTGAATACCACAACCTTAACACAACCACCTGAACACTGCCACATTACTGCCTGAACACTCCTGCTTGAACACTGCCATCCCACTGCCTGAATACCCACCCCTGAACAATACCACCCCACTGCCTGAACACCCCCACCTGAAAACTGCCACCCTACTGCCTGAACACCCACGCCTGAACACTGCCATCCCACTGCCTGAACACCCACGCCTTAACACTGCCACCCCACTGCCTGAACACTGGTCCCCCGCTGGATTAAACGACACAACTGACTGAACACCCCCACCTGAATACTGCCACCCCACTGCCTGAACACTGGTGCGCCATGTTGTGACACCTCATCATTGTTGGGCATCAGGCGTGTTCAGTCTCCTCTGATAAGACAAAGTGCAATACGAAAAATCACAAAGTTCAACCCGGGAAGACTTGTCCGACTAGATTAATAACTAATGGTATTATGTACGTTCTAAATGGACACCTATTCCCTATGTAGGGCATTTGTTTTAACCAGGATACACTGGGAATAGGGAGCCACACATTTGCTGTCTTCACGGCTTTCAGTGGTTCATGAATAAAGCACAGCTCAGACGTGGGTCAACAGAAGAACACTCAGTGCTCCCTCCATAGCAGGAGACATGATGAAATAAAGAGGAAGCAGAGAAATTATAGTAAAGAGTGGGTGGAGAGAGAGGGGCTGAGGGAGAGAAAGTAATACAGAGAAGAGAGCAAGGGAGGGGAAGAGGGATTGATGTTACAGTCCCCAGGGTTATTAGAGCTCTACCACTAGTGATGTAATGATATCCCATTCCCCAGGGCTATTAGAGCTCTACCACTAGTGATGTAATGATATCCCATTCCCCAGGGTTATTAGAGCTCTCCCACTAGTGATGTAATGATATCCCATTCCCCAGGGTTATTAGAGCTCTACCACTAGTGATGTAATGATATCCCATTCCCCAGGGTTCTTAGAGCTCTACCACTAGTGATGTAATGATATCCCGTTCCCCAGGGTTATTAGAGCTCTACCACTAGTTATATAATGATATCCCATTCCCCAGGGTTATTAGAGCTCTACCACTAGTGATGTAATGATATCCCATTCCCCAGGGTTATTAGGGCTTTAACACTAGTGATGTAATGATATCCCATTCCCCAGGGTTATTAGGGCTCTACCACTAGTTTGGTTATAATGGGAATCAGACAAAGATAGAGGTGTGACTGAATGGATGCTTTGAAAAGTTTCATCATCCAGAATAAAGATACCAGGCTCTTGCTCTCTGTCACTTGTTTTGTCACACAGACATCAACACAGACACACAGTAACAAACCACACATCTTCACTTGGTTCTAGGTGGTTTTCCTGCAGTCCTGTTCTTCCTAAAGACTCCTTCCTCCATCTCCTTCCCAGTCTCTCACCCTGTCTCTCTCCCTGTCTCTCTCCCTTTCTCTCTCCCTGTCTCTCTCCCTGTCTCTCACCCTGTCTCTCTCCCTGTCTCTCACCCTGTCTCTCACCCTGTCTCTCCCTGTGTCTTTATCCCTGTCTCTCTCCCTGTATTTCCCTGTCTTTCTCCCTGTATTTCCCTGTCTTTCTCCCTGTCTCCCTCCCTGTCTCTCTCCATCTCTCTCCCTGTCTTTCTCCCTGTCTCTCCCCATCTCTCTCTGTCTGATTTTCTTCTGTCGTCTGTTACCCATCTGTTAGGCAGTCCAGTTTGCACGTTAATGATTGCCATGGTTACGTAATCTCAGAGAGACATGATGAGAAGATTGGAGCGAGAGGGAGTCAAAGACAGAACCAGAAGAGGAGGAAGAGAGGAGAGGGAAAAAGATACATGGGAGAAAGGGGAAAGAGAAAAAGATAGAAAGAGAGGTGGAGAGTGTGAGGAAGATATAACTGAGAGACAGACAGGAAAGTGGAGGGAGAGAAGGAAAGAGAGGGAGAGAAAGAAGGGGAAAGAGAAAAAGCAGCCAGCCTTTCGGGTCTAAATACTACCCACACAACAAACTTTAAGAAAGAATTCACTCTACTGTGCTCAGAGTGCCCCCTGGTGGCCATGTAATGTTCAGGTCATATTCTGTTATCTACATCCCATAAGATGCATTTGATCACATGTACACTTAATGCTCTTATCCAGAGTGACTCACTGACCTGAACTGCAAACACGTTTCTATGAGTGGAATCAAACCTATAACTCTGGCAATGCAAGAGGGCACCAAATGAAAGACATGACAGACCTCTGTTAATACATACCGAAGTGTACTAAACTAAACCCGGGGCTCCATTTAGGACACATACATAGATGTAGACATTTGGATTTGATAGATTGCTGTTGTTGTTGATTGTGTGGCTCCGCATTCAGGTTCTTGCAGCTCTATGAGCCTCACAGACTTCTGTAGAAGAGAACTTCCTCAACAGCCCCTCCCCCCCAGCCCAGCCCCATCAGCCCCTCTCCCTCAGCCCCGCCCCCTCAGCCCCTCCTCCACAGCCCAGCCCCATCAGCCCCTCTCCCTCAGCCCCGCCCCCTCCCCCCCCAGCACAGCCCCCTCAGCCCCGCCCCAGCTCCTACTGCCCCTCCCACCCTCCAGGAACAGAGTAACTACAAGGCGATGATGTATGATCACTAGCCGCTGCTCTCTCTCTCTCTCTCTCTCTCTCTCTCTCTCTCTCTCTCTCTCTCTTTCTCTTTTCATCAACTCTGTCATGAGAAGATAAATCCTGGTTGAGGTTTAGGGCTCCAGTGAAGCCAAACCTCCCTGAACCGCAGCGTTCTGTTTCGGGTTAGGCCAGCTACATGCGGGCCGTCATCAGTCCAACAAATAACCCTTCTAATAAACACCTTACAGAACCACAGCAGGGCAGGACCACAGCGACCCGCTCCACTGGACTGGAACACAACCACTCCAGAGCGCTCGGGCCGACCCAGGGGCCGAGGTGACAGTGGGGATGGAGGGGGCGGTTGTCTTCATAAAACACACTTTGATGGATACCTGGCACAGACATATAGACAAACACACACGCACACGCGCGCACGCACACACACACACACGCACGCGCACGCGCACGCACACGCACACGCACACACACACACACACACACACACCTCTTGTGCTCTGATGCATTGCCTGCTGGGTCTGTGGAGGCCAGGTAGTAGCAATAAACCTGTTCAGCCACTGAGGACTGTGTGTGTGTGTGTGTGTGTGTGTGTTTCTTCTTGGGGCACTGGAACCATGGTCAAACAATCCCATTCTGATGACGCTGCTGTTTCCTGGTTAACTCCATGGAATTAAATCATGACTGTTTTGACACCAATTTATTATACATGTACTTGAATTTAAGGTGATACCAGTTTGGGTCCATTTCTCCCTGTACTTTATGTCCAGGACATACTTCCTAACGGGGTACTAAATCAAAGCAGGGAAACCAGGGGAGACCTAGTGGGATTTCCAAATGGCACCCTAGCTCCTAAATAAAGTGTGCTTGGCCTTGGGCTAAACTAGTTCACCCCAGGGGGACAGGTTTCCATTTGTCATGTAACCCCATGCCAATTCCAGAACGCGGAGGTCGTCAGCATGAATAACAACACGTCTCCTCTCATTTATTTACAAAAGAGACGAAATCCAAAATACTATTTAATTTTTGTGTGGGAACGTCATCATTGTAATTCAATCCTTTGATGATTTGGCCAATTAAAGCTCTTCAGATCAGTTTTATCTGATCCCTGTTGACATTACCAACTGTGCAACACTTTCAATGAAAGTAGCTGGTGAATCGCTGTGGTAATTAAGACAATGATTCACTACACTATATAATACGTGACATCTCATAGTGATGGTATTGTTAGCCACCCTCTCACACGCAAACGCTTAGATATGCACACACTAATATACGCACACACTTAACGCACCCACTACAAACACGTACTCTAAACCATAAACCTCAGCAGTGACCAGCTTGTCTGTTTTACCAAACATATTTATTATTTCTCAACTGCAATGCACTATGATGGCCTGTTTCAAGCACTCCGTCATGTGTTCCAGTCCTACAAAAAGGTTTTAGTGCCTGACTGACTACAAAACCGTGGAACTCTCTCATCGAGGTGAAGTGCATAGTCGTGTTCTGCCTCAACCACTGGTATGACAGTAGGGTACTGATAACTGACCACTGGTATGACAGTAGGGTCGTGATAACTGACCACTGGTATGACAGTAGGGTCCTGATAACTGACCACTGGTATGACAGTAGGGTCCTGATAACTGACCACTGGTATGACACTAGGGTACTGATAACTGACCATTGGTGTGACTGTATGGTTCTGATAACTGACTACTGGTATGACTGTATGGTCCTGATAACTGACCACTGGTATGACACTAGGGTACTGATAACTGACCATTGGTGTGACTGTATGGTTCTGATAACTGACCACTGGTATGACTGTATGGTCCTGATAACTGACCACTGGTATGACAGTAGGGTACTGATAATTGACCACTGGTATGACAGTAGGCTCCTGATAACTGACCACTTGCATGACTGTATGGTTCTGATAACTAACCACTGGTATGACTGTATAGTTCTGATAACTGACCACTTGTATGACTGTATGGTTCTGATAACTGACCACTGGTATGACAGTAGGGTCCTGTTCTGACCACTTCAGCCCCCTGGGCACCCAGGACTAGCATGGGCATTATCTACGTAACGAACGATGACTTGGGACCCACAAAAAAACCACAAAACACCACTGCATTTTATTGCTCTTGATTGGGAGGTTTTCTTTGAAAAATGGATCCGGAGTTGAGTTCTACCTACTTTTATTACCGATCTACAGTTTGGAAAGTAAATACGCCTGTAAAAAGCACCTGCAACCATTTATCAGGAATCTTTATGAGGGTAATTCTCTCCTTAATAAAAAAAGGTTTTACAGGAATGTCTTGAGTGAAATAGCTGGAAACCTTTAGGAAGAGTTAATGTGTGTTGAATGGAGAAGCAGTGAATACCAATAGACCATGAGGCATTTAGAATAAGTACAACTACGTTATAAAACACACATGGACAGTAAACCTCTGTGCTATTTCAGCGGGAAACATACCTAAAAAACTAAATAAGATTCAGGGAAAATAAGCTACTCTGTTTTAATATGTCCGTCAATTGAGAACGCCTCAAATCTCCTGTCAACCTTTGAAGATCCAGTAGTGTTCATTAATTAGTCATTTAGTTGATCGCGGTTTCATCCTATGATGTGATCCGCCAGATCAGCCAATGTCTTCTCAGAACTCCACGGGCCGAACCATCATGGTCGTCATGGTAGCGACGAGGCCAGGGCCCTTCCAGTAGTACCACTTAATGCCGTTATAGCGGACCACGTTGGACACGCCGGCATAGTAGATCCCATTGAGGTTGGACGGACCACAAGCTTCAAACCACCAGCCTAGAGGAGAGGTCACAGGTCACAGGTTAGAGGTTAGCCATGGTGTGTTAAAGCTCATTCAGGTAATCACAGTTACCCAGCAAGCCAAAGGAACTGGCTTAAGGTAGCTAGCTAAAACAGGCAAGCTGAAACGTGTTTAATGAGCCACAATTCATTTTGAGGATTTTGTAGATTTTATTTTTCACTTTGACATTATGGACTTTTTTTGTGTTGGTCAGTGGCAACAACTCTTAATTAAATAATTCTGTATTTCATGTTGTCACACAATAAAATGGGGAAAAGGCCAAAGAGAATTAACTATTTTAACTGGCCCTTAAAATTATTTAAAGAACGTAAATAGGCAAAAAAAATAAAATAATATCAATTAGCTAGAGAAGATAAATGTAGTGTAATGAAAGATGTGTTGTGTAAGGATTGTGAAGGTGCCATGCTGTCTGGTGAATCATCTCAGTGGAACATCCTAATCTCACTAATGGGCCTATTTGCATCCTGAAAGGAACGGACCTACACAGTGGAGGTCAAAGGTAGCTCCATCTGCTCTGACACACCAGGTGAGCTTGGACAATTCAACAAAGTACTAGTAAATCTTCCATTGGATTAACTGCATTGACGTTTGGTCTTTAATGTGTCCCATAAAGGGATGAACTCTCCAACAGGTTTCAAGGCTGTACATGTTATGTATCGTTTGTTACAGGTAAATGTTTACTGGATGAAGAGACCTGCATGACCAAGTGTCAGGCTTTGGATGGTGCTAATTTAATATATGTAAACATATGAATGCCAGTTCCTATGTTTTCATTGTTTTAGCCCAGATTTGGTGATTCTATTAGATGCAATGGGGTGTTTGGATTAGCCTGTCTGGGTGGGATAAATGGTTAAGCTTGATTTAGGTATTGCAGTCTATACTAAAGAGAAGCTCCTAGCTAGATAGCTATTGTCACGAGAACAACGTTTCAAACATCACTGTCCTTAAATCTGACATGAGCACACATTCCACTGATTTCTTCTGTTGATAAGTCATAACAAAATATGTCATAAACCAACAGACAGAGTTGATTTGAAACAGACACATACTGAGTTTAAAGAAGATCAGTGAGTCAAAGAAGACCAAAAATAAGATAATTAAAGGGGGTCAATGCGGTTAACGGAGTCAGGGAGACTCCAAGCTCAGACCAGTACCTCCAGAAGCCATCTGGGCACATCTACAGGAGCAGTGGTCGTTGTCGCGGTCCTTGGTGCTGAACATGGTTCCCGGACGGGTCAAGCTGCTGGTGCGGCCGGCTGTTCCACTGAACCCACGGGAATGGAGACTAAGGTGGGAAGGAGTTCATCATCAAGAAACATGTATGTTACATACAAAACACACACTCACTATCAGACCCCCGACGAACAGAAAGGAAGAGAAGGGTTGACACTGGTCAATATCTAGATACACATTGGAGGGAAAAATTAACAGATATCCAAGAAAATATCAAACAGATATCCAAGATGGACCAATCATTTTAAATTCAAATTCTGCAATGAGATTTTATTTTGTCCAGGAAATAAGCTTCCTTTGTCTCTGCAATAATACAACCAAATGCAATTTTTCCCATAAGCTTATAAAGACACAATACATTTTGCTTTAATTGTTTTGATAATTATTAAGTGTGTGCAAAGGGATGGTTGTAGCAGAAACAATTTAGATGGTTCCTGAGTGAACAGAGAGCAGGTAATCACCATTCATTAACCTGATCATCAAAACAGCTCCCCAATAGCTGCGTGCTACATTATCCTTGTAGACACACTGACGTTTCTTAATACAAACATTTACAGGAAAACCTGTCCCTGTACTGAAATCACTATGTCCATCCATCTCCTTTTCCAGGTTAACTGAAATGATCTCTTCCAAATGATTTACTTAACAAGGCCCCTCTGTGTCACCCAACCAGGGGCGTGAGAGCGATTTGAGGGCGAGAGATTTTGGCTCCCATTATTCATTAACGCTGGACTCTAGGGCGAGTGATGTCACCTGTCTTATTAATCAAATAGTTGAACTATTAATCAAATAGTTGGTCTTTGGGATGTATTCCCCTTTCCGGTGTCCTTTAAAGAGGTGAGGACCACACAACATGGAATGGGAGGGGTGGGGGGGAATACCAGGGGGGCCCGGGAGTAGGGGTTTGTTGGAGTGGCTCCGAAGCAATGAGAAGGTCAACTATGATGGACACATGGGGTCTGGAGTTAGTCTGTTCCCACTACATGACGTGACCACAGAGGGACGGAGCAAGAGGTCACATTGGCTATGAAAGACCCAGAGATAATCAGATTTTGTTCCTTAAAAAAAACAAATGAGTTATAAAAAAAACAGCAGCAGGCATTCATTTAGCAGGGACCATCTAGGAGTGGGATGGGAAACCTGAAGACGATTGCTAGGCTTGTCACCGGTTCATTCCTATAGGCTGATATTTCAGCTATTACACAAAAGGTAAGGAAGGAGCTTCCAAAGAATCCTCCTCTATGGCTTCTGGCCCGCCCCACTAAAGACACCCCATTGCATGCTGGTACCTGTAGTTCTTGTCCTCAGCATCTATGTAGAAGTGGTCGTAGAGTGAGGTGGCCTCGTTCCCCTCAGCGTCCTTCAGTTGCACATGTAGGGTGTACTCCTGGGAAGTGGTAAGCTGGTGGATGACATCATTACCTGCCCAGTATTCTCCAGAGGGATCCCCAAAACCCTGTGGAAAGGAATGGGGAGGAAGAGCTGATCTAAGTTGATGACGCATAAACCATGTGATATCTAAGATACATCTACGGGTCACTAGAATAATTAACATTGTCAGAAAAATCACATATAGTGTCGTTTACATCTTTTGATTAATGGGATTTATTAAAAATCCTGTTACATTATCATCAAGTCCTCCTTTTTAACTTCCTAACGGATGGCTAAACACCTCGGGAGTTGAACCATAACTCACTCAGTGGAGGCTGGCTGTCAGAAATCGGGTTTGTTGTTGCGCTTAAGTGGATGTGAAGGCCTGAATGGGTCTGAACTAACTGTCTAGAGGGATTTTGGTAACTATGGTCTAATATGGGTTTAGTGTTGTTAGATTGTTGGATCTGTCAGCAGACGGCTCAGGAACACACAGAGACACAAACACACATAACACAGACACACAAAAACACAAACACACATAACACAGACACACAAAAACACAAACACACATAACACAGAGACACACATGAACACAGACACACAAAAACACATAACACAGATAACACACAGACACACAAAAACACAAACACACATAACACACAGACACACAAAAACACAAACACACATAACATACGTAACACACAAAAACACATAACACACATACACACAAAAACACAAACACACATAACACACAGACTCACATAAACACAAACACACATAGCACAGACACACAGATGAACACAGAGACACATAAAAACACAAACACACAACACAGACACAAAAACACAAACACACATAACACAGAGACACACATGAACACAGACACACATAACACACATAACACACAGAGACACAGAGACACATAAAAACACAAACACACATAACACAGAGAAACAAAAACACAAACACACAACACACAGACACACAAAAACACATAACACACAGACACACAAAAACACAAACACACATAACACACAGACACACATAAACACAGAGACACATAAAAACACAAACACACATAACACAGAGAAACATAAAAACACAAACACACATAACACACAGACACACAAAAACACATAACACACAGACACACAGACACACAAACACACATAACACACAGACACACATAAACACAGACACATAAAAACACCAAAACACAGACTAAAAATAGACACAGACACACAGACATACAGACACACAAAAACCACAAAAACACACATTAATACATAAACACACACAGACACACATTAAAATATTAACACACATTAACACATATAAACACATAAACACACAGACATAAATACACATGCTCATACAGACACACATAAACAAACACAGACACACATTAACGCACACATTAACACACAGACACACAGGCACACATTAACACACATTAACACACATTAACACACATTAACACACATAAACACACATAAACACACATTAACACACATTAACACACATAAACACACATTAACACACAGACACACAGACACACACATACACACATTAACACACACATACACACATTAACACACATAAACACACATTAACACACAGACACACAGACACACACATACACACATTAACACACACAGACACACATTAACACACACAGACACACATTAACACACAGACACACATTAACACACAGACACACATTAACACACACAGACA
>JACXGJ010014458.1:0-14807 GCA_016801105.1 Esox niger
ATAAGAAAGGCCTAAATGACCCTTGTATGGGTTGTTCCAACATATGGTCAGTGGTCCTATCCCTCAAGCCTGTGATAGTTACATGGGCAACTCCTAGCAGGAGGCATAGACAGGACGTGTGTTCTATCTATACACCTGTGCTCAAGAGTTAATTAGTACCTCTGTGTTCTGTTGAGTTTCTCAAGCCAACTTTCTCTCACGGAGATATCACACAGCTAGTACCAGCGAAAAGCCAGCATTTGCCAGCTAACGTAAACCCTGCAGTAAACAGAAAATCAATTGAATGAACTCCATCAATTTTCTTTTAAATTCAAAAGCTTTGAACATAAAGTAGTGAATCATGATTAAACATGTCCTGGATAACATGGTCACAGACCCTATTTCAAAAACAATGAAACGGTTAAATAGAATTACCACCCTGTAGTATAAAAGATGACATAACTGCAATGCTCTGTTAGATTTAGGTGTATACACTTAACAACTCAACAGGAAAAAGACGAAGTCCTTTTGCAGGCTACAAAACAACACATCTTTGTGGGTCTCTCACAGGGATAACGAGTAGATTTCAACGCCAGTGCATAGGTCCAAATCGAGTAGTTTTGGGAAAATATGATCGTTTAAATTATGAGTCTGGTCCTATGCACGGGCACTGACATTAACCCATTTCAATGCAAGGACTTCTGGGACAGATCCGAAAAGACACGCAGTTCATGTCTCATTAAACCACGCTCTGACACTGGATGGCTAACAGCACAGCATCTTGTGCTTTACCACATGCTTTGAGTCAGTCTTATCCAATCAAATTTAAATCTATAAATCTCTATAGCAATTCTATAGCAATTCTTAAGATCAGGGATGTCATTAGAAAATCATGGTTGGGGGGGTCTAAGCCTCATTTTGGGGGTTCTGGGCATACTCCCCAAAACCAATGCACAAGCAAAAACATTAAAAGACCTGCAATTTGCAGGGCGAAAGATGAGAGATTAGCCTATCATTTTTGCCTCTGCTCATATCCAACAGGTCAGACATAGAGACAGAGAGAGCGCTCGTTGAGTCTCTAATAGCCACCAATTGAGGCAAACTAAGGTATGCAAAAGGTACAGTTCTTCAACAGACTCAGACACCGCCTAAGTCTGCAAAAAAGCCCAACTTAAAACCAAGCACCGTTCAGCTTGCTTACTGGAGGAAATCCTGCAGTGCCCGCAAGGTCCCCCTGCTCAAGAAAATACATGTACAGGCCTGTCTGAAATTTTCCAATGAACATCTGAATGATTAAGATGAGTACTGGGTGAAAGTGTTGTGGTCAGATGTGACCAAAATCTAGCTCTTTGGCATCAACTCAACTTGTTGTGTTTGGATGAGGAGGAACGCTGCATTTGGCCACAAGAACACCGTCACCACTGTTGTGGTTTTGTGCTAGAGCTGCTTCAGTCATATATTCGGCAGGTCCTTCAAACCTCCCCTTTTAAGCACCTGGTGATCTGGTTCTGGGCAGTCTTGTTTGTTGAATCACAGGGGGAAGAATTATTCTTTATTGCTCCTGTAATACAGTAATCAGATATTGTACTTAAATGGTCAGACATGATTTTGAGGAAATAGTAATACATTTACCCAAATAATCGAATAGCCATGTACAGACATATTTTAAAGAATAGTCCTGTTGAAAAGGTTCTAAAAGCTGTCATTATGTTTTATGAAGACACAAGATGCTAGCATAACTATAGTCTTGTTATGACGTGAGGTGACGGACTGCTCCGCCATCTCCCACATTCTTCAACTTCCCACTTGCCATGAACTCATCCCGGTCCCCTTCAATTGTCTTGTCTCCAATTGTCTCTCACACCAGGTCCCAATTAGGTCATCAATATGTGTTTAAATGTTCCTCCTCTGCTCCCCTCATTTGTCAGTCTTTGTTTCATGTCAGTGTGGTGGATGTTTCCATGTGTGCTCTTTCATTTAGCAGTTTGCCTGAGTACTCTGTGTTTTCTGTTCTTTTGTGTTTATTTAATATTAAAGAGTAGTAGACTGTTATCTCTACCTGCGCCTGGTCCATCCTCTCCACCACTTTACACCATTGTGACACTTGTTTTTACCCCATATCAGAGCCAGCGGTCCCCGTACTTCAACATTCTGTTCAATTATGCACTTGATCTTGTCCAAAGTAAAGACAGACAGTTAAAAATTCAATCCTAAATATTAGATTATTTGACACTCCTCAGAACTCATTAAAATGTAGATTCCACCCAAATGTTATTCTTACCCTCATGTGCCAAGCTAAAATATACCTCAACTTCTGTATTGTGGAAAAGGGAAAATGTATTCTTAAGAAAATAAGAGAAGAAAACAGGTTATTATGGCAATTCAATGGCACAGGCAGAGGCTTGTTTCTCTTAGTGCTAAAAGGAGCCAAGGCCCTGCTCAGCAGACATTCCATTAATATTTTCCCACACAAGACACTGACCTTATAAGTTGGGAGACAGAGAGAGACGTTTTCCAGTATAAGTAATTTATCAAGCACACAGAGTATAAAATCCTTCTTATTCTGGTTGAGAAATGTAAATGTGAATGTAATTGTTCGGAGTCTGCTTTGCTAGGCTGTTGTGCATCATTGGTGGAGCAAGTGTGTCACGTACTGGCCAAGAATGGGTAGTGCATTTTATGACGCTACTGTTGTTAACTAGTGGATGAGTTTAGTTCCCACATGTTTCAAATGGTGAAATACTGCTGTATGGCTCAATTCATGTCGGATCCTTGGAGCAATACATCCTTTGAGTGAACTCTTCAATAAATCTCCATCCCAAGAAGATGTCAACTGAGCATCATTAATTGCCTTGTTTGCTATCTGCCTAAGCATTGTTAGGACACAACTGCTAGGACTGAATACTTCTAATGAAATTTGGATTAAATAATGATATGATAAATTCATTTTCTACAATTCCTTCCTTTTGTCCCCAAAGGGACAATAAAACAAATTTATTCCAGTATTAAAATACATTATTTATTGTCAAATCTGTCTGGTCTTAAGGATAAAGTTACTTTTACACAAATTTCAGCAGAATCAAACACTGATGCTCAAGACAGTTGTTATGGTTATAAAGATCATTGTTCAATTTATACTAAGTGTGGATCCTCTTCTTCCTCTGGGGTCCATTGCTCGTATGTAGTCGCCCTGCAGGTTCTGCCATACTGGGCCAAGGCCCCCTCTGGGTTTGATGTATACCATCGTGACAACTCCAGGTTAACTATGTGTGTCATTTACCTAAGCATGGACTTGTGAGGCAGTCAGTATATGTGAGCATCAGTAAATCAGTATCAGTAGATCAGTATCAATAGGTGAAATATTTTTAGTTGAAAGCATTTTGATGCTTAAACATGTTTTAATAGGTATTCAGGGAATAACCTGTTTTGTTGTGCTTAAATCAAACATATTTATTGCATTGATGATAATGGTTCAAATCATTAGGCCTTAATGGTCTAACAACAATTTGGGTAGGCTTTAACACGCCCACAGCATAGTAACACCTGCATTTCACTAGCACACGTGGGTACATCTAACCATAGTGATGAATGAGAAATTGGTACAATTATGATTTTCTAATCTGGCAATTATAGACTCATGGTTTTTCTTACAAAAGCTTAAAATATTGTGTTTCCCCTCTCCTTATATATTGTATAAGTTGTAGAATGAAGAATCCACATGGTGATAATTAAGGACACATGCTGTGTCCCCTGACGACTGAATAGTTTCCACCAAGTTGGAAAGTATGTTCTCTTTCTCTTTGCCTCGGCACAGGACGATTGATGAGAGAGAAACAATACACAGAGGGTAATTACTTTTTACATTACGTAAAACACATTGGTTTCATTGTACACTGAATTTGGTTCTAATATGTTACAATTTGGTTTTAGACAAAAGATTGAGATTACAGTCTCATGTGAAATTGTGAAAAAAGGGTGCAAAACAGCCAAAGCTAGTATATTACCCATAAAATGTGTTGTTTTAGTTAAAATGCGGAATGGATTTTGGTTAAATAATATAGTTTATTTTTGTTTGTATTACCAATGATAACTGGGATAATATTTAAAACAGATACCTGCTACTTTTTAATGGAGTTTAAATTCTAAGATGGTAAATTGACTAATGAACAAATAAGGTATTGATGTTAATAGTATTTAAGGCCTACATTGAGTGTTCTTTGGATTACTTATTGTACCTTGATTTTGGTGATGTCATAGATCTGTTTTTCTGTCTTAAGAGTTTTCTTAATTTCCACCCTAATGTTGAGTTGCTGTGTAGTTAATGATAAGCCCATTGTTACAAACAGCTAAAAATGAGTTGGATGCTAAATCTAAATCTTCAGCTAACGAACAATGTCGGCTAAATTGAAAAGATAGTCTGAGGACCGTGTCTGAATTTTAATGTGTGGTAATTTAAATTTCATATACTTTCCACAAAATGTTTGGCCTTAATTGCCTAACTGCAGAGGGTAAATTCCTGAGCTCCAGGAAGGGGACTGACCCCAATTATGACCCCCGCAAACCTCTCACATGGTAGCCTGTTACTTAGGGTTAAAAATGTATGTTCAGACTGGTCTCAACTATGGTGATTTCACGAACACAAGCATATTCCGTTTTGGGATAATTCAAACATTAAGTAAAAGCTAAATATATTTTCCTCTCAGTAGCTTTAATGTTGAAATGTATGCTTTTGAAACCAACTGCAGTGAGGGTAGAGACCAAGTGGTCTGACTCTGGCATCGTTTTGCCATGTCAGTGTTCAGGAAGATTTGGAACTGATTCAACCAGTGTTGTTATAGAAACCCTTCTTGAACATGTTGCTGGTACTCACACACTCAGCTGTCTGGGTCCAGGCAGTGACGTGATGTATCATCAGGAAAGGGGTTGTGATGTCACGATCCGTTGAAAGTATACCTGCAAAACAACGATTAGTGTGGTTCAACAGTCCATTGGACTTTCATCCTCTGGGTATGGTTCTGTCAACTCCCAAAAATGAAGACAGTAGATCAGGCCTGAAAACCTGTGGATCTCAGAAGTTCCATCATTTGAGTAAAGTGTACACCTTATTCAGACAAGTTTCCATAAAAGTCTATGTCAAATTTCCTTTCCCATCCAGAACTGGGTTGTGTGATGTTTCATTCAAAGTGCTACGTTTATGCTCATTAGCACAAGGCAGTGGAATGAGATTCATTAGTCCGATCTGACTTGACTTTGCTTGGCCAAATCAAAAAATGTATTACATCTATGCTATTCCTCCATTAAATGTAAGACCTTACGTCAAACAAAGAGTTTCCATATAAACCAATTAAAACTTACTGTAGATGTAAAATGAAAAACATACCAGATGCCAATGCTCTGTTATAACCATGTAAACATAAAAAACATGTTCATGTAACTCCTTCGAAGTACCAATTTGATTTGCCTGGAGCCCTAAGCTCAACTCTTTCCAATCATAGTCAGTGATCATATCATAGCATACATCCCCCCTGCCTTCACTTCATTAAGTCAATGGAAAGTGACACCATGAGTGAATGCAGAACAATGACAAATATGGTCACAGGAGGCGCCATCCTGAAACCGCACTGGCCATTATTTTGGGACGGACATGGAAAATAGAGAATTGGTAATATGGATGGATCTGGAATCCATTCGATATGGAGTTGCATCCTGTATATTCATCAAAACAAAAAGGTGAAAATTTTAAACACACAAACCTTCACTAACGCCATCAAAGACCTCACATGGTCAGCATGGTCACATGTGTAAAAGAATTATAAACCATATAACCCATTAGCAAATTTGTCCTACAGAGCTAAACTGCTCTCAAATTCTTATTTTGGCTATTGCGTATTTATAAATTCCTGTAGTGTCTGGGCATATGCCTAACTAAATTGGTTTGCCAAGTAGGGAATAAGCTGCACAACCAAATTGTAGGCGAGAACACTTAGTTCTAGTGATATACCAACTGCAACCACCATGGTGATTATATTAGCATATCCACAGCACCAAAATTGTACAGGCAACAACCAAACTTTGTTGTGACAAAAACAATGTTTTGATTAACCTTCTACATTTAAGTAAAATTCTCCAACTTCTATTCCAAATCATGGCGGTCAGCCAAAACCTAAACTTTTGTCAATTTTCTTTGACCACGCCTGTGGTTCTATTTACAAAAACAACAACAATGGGCGATACCTTTTGGTATTACACTTGATTTCTGGATGAATAATCAACAGCGAGATGAGAGGAGAAACCACCTGAAACACTGCACATACAACAAGTCAAAGCAACATGGGACAGTTGACCAGACATGTCACATGGTTCCAACAGTGGAAGACACTGTTGTGGTGTTAATCTTGAATTAGTGAAGTTTCAGAAACTCACTGTTCCACTGCACAACTACACGGACTTGTTAGGAGAACCAGGCAATTTGCTGTGTCCACATCACACTCACTGCAATAACTGATATTGGAACTTTACATCACTGATACAAGACAGAGAAGACTGATGACTACAGGACATTTGATGGGAATCTAGCTTCATTCCTAACAATCAATAGTTTTCCTAAATTGACTGGCATTGTGATCTTGTATGTATGTTCATTTCTCAAAAGACAGGCAGAGGACTAAAATGTATCACTACCTTAACATTGGTAATTGATACTTGTTTTTTTGTGATGTTGCTTAATAGTCGTGATTACAATGGCTTTCCTGTTATGTTTAATAGTGCCATATTCCTTTTCAAAGGTTGAAACTGTTACTAGTACATTCATTGGAGTTGAGTGTTGTGTTACGTTGAGGATATGTTTGGTTGTTAATATGATGTTGATGCATGACTCATAAATATGGACAAGGGGGGACTTTGATTGCTTAAAGGGTTTATTGGGCATGAACTTTGCATTTCATGAATATGTCATGTTAGCTCTGTTTCTGTTGGACAAGGGTTAGACAGATAGTAGCCTGGGACTTATTATGTATGGAGAAGATTGATCACGATGGTCACTACAATTACAATGCCATACAGTTATGTGCCAGGGCAAGCTGTTTCATTTAAGGAATAATAAAGCCTCATAGGCCAGATAATCCTTTATATTATTTTTCATTATTGTTTTTTGAGTTCATTAGGAATTGGATTATACTTTTATTTTTGCAGTTTTATCAACATGTAATGATTAATAGTTACATGGTTGAAGGGGGGACTTAACACCTCAAAGATGTGTTGACAAACTCTGAACAAAGGACAATGGATAGGGTGTGTTGCCTGTTACTGATGGGCCCCACACATCCTGTCCATACCTCCTGCTAGAAGTTGCCCATGTGACTGCCACAGGCTCGATGAATAGGCCCATTGACCATAGGTTGGAACATACCATACAAGGGTCTTTGTAAGATAAACCTTTCTTATTGGACAGTATTTGACTATGTAATGGCTGGTTATGACCATTGACTGCCTCCCGAGTGCCCTGGCATAAAAGACTGTTAACTGTGTAATCTTTGGAGACACAAAGGAAAAAACAATGGAAGGTTAACATTGTTGCCACATGCTGAACAAAGATGGTTCTCCCCTGACTTCTGGTTGCATTCATTTTATACATGTATAAAAAATGGACAAAATGCAACATTACCACATACATTTTGAAACGTTTCAGCAGAATGAAATATTCTTTTTTTAAACCAATAAAACTTAGGCCTTCAGGTGAGGAACCCGTTCAGTTAAAATTTACTCTGGTACAGACAGGTACTGTAAATAGTACAACTTACATTAGTCATTTAACATTTTCAAAAGAGATTACATCTAAATGATATGATTTGTTTGGCCAACGTTTTGAGCTATCGTGCTGATTTCAATGCCAATGCATATCTATAGTCTCATATATTTAAAAAAATATTTAATTAAGATGCAGAGCGTAGTACCTCTGAAAGAAGTTGAGGGAGATTAACAATGTGGAACAATGTGGCGTCAAAGCAAGGATGGGGGAAAATATGTCTATACTAAAAAGAAGATAGCGTCAAAAAAATAGACAACAATGCAATAGACTGCGATTGATTATAAAGCTGACAGATGATTTCATATATCTTTTTAAATAACATGCCATACATACCTACACGTAACCTTAGATCGCAAGATGCAGGCCTTTTAATTGTACCTTCATCATCTTCATCCGCTTATCTATTGTCAGGTCGCGGGGGCAGCAGTTTCAGCATGGGACCCCAAACTTCCCTTACCCGAGCTACATTTGTCTGTTCTGACTGGCTGATCCCGAGGCGTTCCCAGGCCAATCTCTCCACCTAATCCTGGGCCTACCACGAGGTCTCTTCCCACCAGGACATGCCTGGACCACCTCCCTAGGGAATGATTTGGAAGTATAGCTAAACTTAGCTATAGATATAGCTAAATCTTATCATCCCCTAAATTCAAAAGACAAATGCGTACATATGCAAAAGTCTTTAATCACGCATTCACAGATCTTCAATCTTCAATTCTCCTGTCGTTTGGATTGTGATTTACAGATATGCACAACACTTTATTTACCCACAATATATTTGACAGTAATTTGTGGCCAATAAAACATCTATCTTGTACTGAACAATAACACTTAACGTCATGCACTCAGAACTGTGGTGCTGCCATACTAGGCTGGGAACTCACAAGAATGCAGAGAATATTCCATGAGAATGCTATAGTCTATGAGGGAGCGTGCACTTCATGATATGAACAAAACGAGAAACAGAAATAGAAAGGAGACATTTTTCACCTTTCACCGTTATTATTTTTTCTATTTTAACAGAGGAAATGAGAATTAAGTATATATTTTTTTGTCACAGATCCAGCTAACTTTTTGTGAGAAAACCGTGAGCGTCAGAGTTTTACGTTGGGAAGTGTTATTAATGAGTTGCATGGTTCCAAATATAAAGTTATTTACCATTATGCAAATTTTTATACAACTGCGAATGTAAATTCAGGATTGCAAATCTTAGTCACACGTTTACAAAACGTTTTTCAAACTACAAAAATAATTTAAAAATTGCTACATTTTTTTTTACAAGTGTGCAACCTTATTTGCAACTATAAAAAACGGTTTAACCTCCATTTGTTCCAGCGATGTGCTTAGGAAATAAGGAAGTTTACCAATTGTGTGGTCATGCAATAACCTTTGATAAACGATGCCACAACGTTGTGGAAAGTGTGGTGTGTTCTTATTCCATAGTACAATGAAATCATATTGCTTATTCTAAGTAGAACCCTATGCTATTACCAGTCCATGACGACATGTTTGGTCGTGGTTACATAACGTGTTATCTGTTTTGCTGGCCCAATGTACGCCTTTAGGTTCCCGGACCAAATCTAGTGCACAAACCTGGTCCTCGTCTTGAGTATCTGGCACAGTTCTGGCGCACATGCACCGACACTAGCTGGTAATGTGGAAGAACTGACTGCTACCCGGGAAGCCTAATCTGAATATCAAATATCAAACTGAATTTACCGCGGTGAACTTGGGAGGATGAGGGAGATTATTATGTGTGCCACAGAAGCCCCACATTCTTCCCTGTTTTAAATAGTTTATTTGTTCTGTACTTTATTTTCAGAGTAGCCTACTTAAACATCTTAAATTGTGCAATTTAATATATACAGAGAAAATGGAGGTGTTGGAAAAACCTCTGACCAATAATGCATCTCCAAACTTTTGCCCCTAGCCAGGCGGGGGTTTAGCATACAAAGCAGCATAGGAAGCGAAAGGATAATCCCAATAAGGACAAGCACGCACACCAGGGGAGTTGTCAAAATGTAAGTAGCTTCTTGGTACATCTATGTTTGCTATGCCGTGACCACACGTCAATAATATTAAGGTGGCTTAATAATAATGTATTCAACTGAATTACCGGCGGCGCAACATTGAGCGGACTGACAGCATAGGACACTTACCCCCCAAAAATGTACCAGATAAAACTGTCTTCAGTCTACCGATAGTCGGACACTGCGGTGAAGTATAAAGTTAGCTTTATATTGACGATTCTGACTTTGATCGTCAATACATTATCAATTAAACATGCCAGAAAGACCAAACGTACATATTCAGAATCTGCTGTCGATAACGTACAAGCAACATTTAATCTTGTGATCCATTTTCACAAGACGACTTCACAGTCACGTCCTTGGTGGAGTCACGGTGTATTCTCAGTGAAGGGAGTGTGTTAAAAGTGCATAGTGAATGTAGTTTTTACTGACAAACCAAAAGAATTATAAAGAGCTCAGAATTCCGTGCGATACGATATATGATTACTGTTTTGCATGAATATAAAAAAGTCCAAGGTAAAAAAAAAAACTTATAAAAACAATACCTCAGACCCAATGTAACGTTTTTAATTGAACATCTGATATAGCATCAGGGACACCTTCCCTACCATGAAAATCATTCCGTATTAAAATCTAGGAAATTAATAATATTTAAAACATATACATTTAGAGAAATGTCAATAATTCAGACCCAAGTAAACAAATATGGAAATGACAACCATGTATAGATTCAGGCACCGCTGCACTACCAATATCTATGAGCACCATAGTTTGACAATTTTAATATTTTGGAACATATTAATAGTAAAACAATTTTTTTCCATCAAAATGGTCAATAGCTTGTACCCAATAAAACAAAATAACCAACTGATATAGCTTCAGGGACAGCTGCTCTACTGTGGAAGATGGAAAATGTTTGCGATTTATTAAAATACAAACTTCGTATAACTTTTGAGTATTTAAAGTTTATTAATGTAGATCCACGGGAACAATCAACACAATATGACAAATGATGGGTACAGAGACCCACAAACTAATGTCATGACAGATTCTTCTACTTTTACGTTATTGCTTTCCACTCTTCATTCCCCTTCTTGTCAGCTCCAAAAATATTGTCTCCAAATGCTATAAGATACATACAAAAAACAAGTTGTCATACTAATCGTAAAATAAGATAGACCTCTACATTGTCATGGCAACCATAGTTCTAGGTCATAGTTAAAAGATATCCTGATCTGAGCTAATCATGGTCTCTGTCCAGCCCAAATGGAAGAAACAGAGGAGACAAAAGCAACTTCACCTTGAAGCCATCTTTACAGGGCTAAGATATGTTTTAGGCCGGGCACTTTCAGTTGTAGCCACAATCAATTCGAAGAACAGGGCATGCTGACCTAGGTCTTCTCCTATATGTGGCAACCATGAAGTCTAAAGCTAATTCAGGCCTAGTCTAAAACAGTCAATTTATTACAGTTATTTTGCTGAATAATGGATAAATAAGGATATGGTAAAACATTTGTCTTTTACAATTCCACCCTTTTGTCCTATTAGGGACAATGACACTGATTAATTTATTCCAGTATTAAAATACATTATTTTTGTCAAAACTGCCTAGTCTTTAGGATCAGGTTGTTACAGTTACTTTTAAATACGTTACAACAGAATCAAAAAGTGACGATCAAGACAGTTTTTATGGTTATAAAGATCATTGTTCAATTTGTACTATGTGTGGGTCCTATTCTTTCTCCGCAGTGCATCGATCAATCATTGTAGTTGCCTTGCGGGTTCTGCCATACTGGGCCAAGGCCTCTTCAGGGTTCGATGTATACCATCGTGACAACTCCAGGTTAACTATAAGTGTCATTTACCTAAGCATGGACTTGTGAGGCAGTCAGTATACAGTTGCTGGTCACATAATTAGAATATCATCAAAGAGTTGATTTATTTCAGTAATTCCATTCAAAAAGTGATACTTGTATAATGTATACAGTCATTCCACACAGACTAATATAATTCAATTTCATTTTATTTTTGATGATTATAACTGACAACTAATGAAAAAAACTAAATCAGTATCTCATAAAATTAGAATATTGTGAAAAGGTTCAATGTTGAAGACACCTGGTGCCACACTCTAATCAGCTAATTAACTCAAAACACCTGAAAAGGCCTTTAAATGGTCTCCCAGTCTAGTTCTGTAGGCTACACAATCATGGGGAAGACTGCTGACTTGACAGCTGTCCAAAAGACAACCCTTGACACCTTGCACAAGGAGGACAAGACACAAAAGGTCATTGCTAAAGAGGTCAGCTGTTCACAGAGCTCTGTGTCCAAGCACATTAATAGGGAGGCGAAAGGAAGGAGAAGATGTGGTAGAAAAAAGTGTACAAGCAATAGGGATAACCGCACCCGGGGAGGATTGTGAAACAAAACCCATTCAGAAATGTGGGGGAGATTCACAGAGTGTGGACTGCAACTGGAGTCAGTGCTTCAAGAACCACCACACACAGATGTATGCAAGACATGGGTTTCAGCCTTTTGTCAAGCCACTCTTGAACCAGACACGGCGTCAGAAGCGTCTCGCTGGGCTAAAGACAAAAAGGACTGGACTGCTGCTGAGTGCTCCAAAGTTATGTTCTCTGATGAAAGTACATTTTGCATTTCCTTTGGAAATCAAGGCCCCAGAGTCTGGAGGAAGAGAGGAAAGGCACAGAATCCACATTGCTTGAAGTCCAGTGTAAATTGTCCACAGTCAGTGATGGTTTGGGGTGCCATGTCATCTTCTGGTGTTGGTCCACCGTGTTTTCTGAGGTCCAAGGTCAACGCAGCCGTCTGTCAGGAAGTTTTAGAGCACTTCATGCTTCCTGCTGCTGATCAACTTTATGGAGATGCAGATTTCATTTTCCAACAGGACTTGGCATCTGCACACAGTGCCAAAGCTACCAGTACCTGGTTTAAGGACCATGGTATCACTGTTCCTATTTGTCCAGCAAACTCACCTGATCTTAACCCTATAGAAAATCTATGGGGTATTGTGAAGAGGAAGAAGCGATAAGCCAGATCTAACAATGCAGAAGAGCTGAAGGCCACTATCAGAGCAACCTGGGCTCTCGTAACACCTGAGCAGTGCCACAGACTGATTGACTCCATGCCACGCCGCATTGCTGCAGTAATTCAGGCAAAAGGGGCCCCAACTAAGTATTGAGTACAGTCGTAGGAGAACAAACATTATATATGGGCTATCCTGTCCCTACTGCAAACGGTATTGTTCACTAACGGAGGAGAGATTGTTAGTCTGCTTCTTACTTCTGGTCTAAATTAGGTCGTGAATTGGGGCAAGGACGGGACAACAGTTGGTCCTTCCTTTTCTCCTATGGACCCCTCGGTCCCTCCATATGGTCGACCATCGCACCTGGACACCTCAAACAATTAGAGCAACCTTTTCTTGACTAGCTCTTTTCCCGGGGTAGTAATAATGAAGAAAATGCATACAGCGTAAAACCTATGAGGGAGTTCTAAGCATTCATCTAATTGTAATATGTAGGAGAGAGAGCCTCCACTTTCCCTATTGATTAGACTGGAAAATATATATGAGTGTAAGATGTGTTGACAAAGACCTATTTAGAAGAAAACCCTTGTGGTAGCCATTCCTTGTTGGTGGCTAACTAAGTCCTCCTGCTATACAGTTTGCCCCTGTCGGTACCCCCTGGATCCCCAGGGTCTGATACTCTGCCTTTATGCCTGAGATGTTATTGCAATTTATGTGTACATTTGTCCCTGCACATTGTCGCAACCTCCCACTAAGGTCCCTGATATGTCTGTTCTTTCCCCTTTGGGTTCCCCAAAATGTGTTGCGGTAGTGTGTGGGTGAGTGAAAGTGTTGAGGTGCAGTATAAGTGCACTTACGCGTGGTGACATCTGGTCTCTTTGATCGTTCGGTTTGGCTGTCAGAGTCAATTCTCCAGGCCCAGCCTTGGCAGTCCCTGTGGATTCTAGACTCCAAAAAAATCACCAGTAGGCTGACCAGGATTGCAGCTGTTGTACCAAGGCAGCAGATGAGGTCTCCAGCTCTCCCTGCCCTTTTGTTGATTAGCCAGCTTTGTTCTTCTGTGAGCCCATGCTGGACTCCTGATGCTTGTCCTTCTTTGCTGGAGGGTCGTGGTCCGGTCGGCAGTGGTTAGCCTAGATCCAGGTGTCCTTTCTAAGATGTTGAACTGTCGTGTTGTTCATTGGGGCCAACCGTTGAGGCCTATTGTCAATCAGTTGTTGCTTCCTTCGGAGAAGTTAGATTGGTTATCTTTACCGCTGTTTTTCTGGTTGGTAGGAATTGTTTGGGCTTTCCCACAGAGTCTTTCCATTTTGTTCTGGAAGAATTTTCGTTGAAGCCATTCTATGTATATTATCCCAACTTTACTCCCATTGGATTTTAATTTAGCTAGTATGTTCTAGTTACAAGTTTTGACTTCCCTCTCCATTTGACTTGATATTGTGCAACCTCTATCCCAATACATGCAAAGTCAACATTTTCTTGTGAAGTTACTCTCCAGTCCTCTCCCTTTACCTGGCACATATTCCTGTTGTTGTCCTCGTCTAATGATTTTGCTGTGAACACAGTCTCATCTTCTTCTGTAGTAAGTGACTCTGTGCCTGAGTTCTGTTGCTGATGGGCACTAAGTTCAATTATATTTTGTGTTTTGTACTGTCTCACCAGTGGATTGGAGATGTGTTCCAGACATGACAAAGTGGTCAGGCCTTCACATCACATGATTGTTCCAGATCGTCCCATGCATTGAGCTAAAGGTCTGCCACACCGTCTTTACAGCAGAAAGGACAAGACAGAACACTGCATCAGTTTAATTATTCTGGTGATGGAATTTTGGACTATAAAACGTGATAGCAGGACTGAGTTACTTAGATTTTTGCTTGATTTCCAACCACGCTTGTGTGGTTGTATTTCGATGATAATCCCATGCATGTAAAAATTAAAAACCATGATA
>JACXGJ010014459.1:0-14804 GCA_016801105.1 Esox niger
TCTCCTCTATATCTCTCTCGCTCTCACCTGTCTTTCTCCTCTATGTATTTCCCCTTCATTCCTATACGTCACCCCCCCCTGTCCTCTGCGCCTCTCCCTTTCTCCTCTAAGTCTCGTTCCTTCTCTACAACCGCTTCCAGGCTGTTCCCTCATCTCATTATGACCGCCCTTTCCTCCTCACCCTCTAACACCGTCTCTTTTACTCCACCAGGGACCATAGTGATCTGCCAGTCCTTCTGCTGGACCAATGCAATTTATCATCATTTTATCTGCGCTGGAACTAATTGGATCCTATCAAAGGCACCTGCCAGGCTTAGTCCTGCTCATACTGATGGTGAGAGAGGGGTTGTTGGGAGATCCTGGACAAGATCTACGCTGCTTTTCCCACTTCAATCATTGTTTTTCCTAACAAAGGGGAATAAGCCCCAACCAACTCTCAGAGAAGAAGACAATGTGACGAAGGCCTGCACGATAGGATCTCCGCTCCAAGCTCTCCGTCACCACTCACAATGCAACAGTACCGTGGAGCAACTCCAAAACAGGCTATCAGCCAGCTAGTTAAACAACATTCACCTCGCATCGGAACAAAAGCGTCGTTTTGGACTGGATGATCCGAACGATCCATTTCAATGGCCTTATACTTCTTCCTAAGGTGTACGTGCTCCGCACGATAAATATTAACCCTCCGGACCAATCCTCCGCGCCTGCATTACCTCTTCGACACACACACACTCACATATTCCACACACTTCTATAAACACACACACACACACACATCCACACTGTGGAGATGGAAGGTAAACAGCAGGTGTTCTCTAGGTTCTCTCCGCAGTGTAAACACTGGGGCAAGATGAATGAGCGGCATTCTCTGGTCTGTCGTCAGCAGAGGGCTAATAAACTCAATGATAATCCACAGCACACCACGCTGCTCCTCCCTTGTTTATTCAATCGATTAGTCGGGAGTCTCTCCGCCTGCCTCACCCTCCCTCTGTCTCCCCCTCAACGCATGTTCATGTTTTATTAACTCCCCCTGTTCTCGTTTCAGAGGCGAGGAGGTCAATACACCTCAAGCACACGCCAACCACTAACTACTGCAGGTCTAATGAAGAGAAGCTCACACAGGAGGCCCGCTAGTCAAGGCTGGCTCGCAGCACCGCTACACGTTCTCAACTGGAGTTCTGGCTGCAGATGTACTCTGCCCTCAGTGAGAGAAGTGGACTTTAATGAGAGCCAGAGCAGGTTGGGTGACAGCGTGTTGAAGGATCTTGGGTCTCTGAAGCCTGTCTGACAAGCTTAAAAAAAGGCAGCGTTTGTCTGACCAGCTTGGTGCCACAGACCGTGGTGAATGTGTTCCTAATGTTCCCTAAATACGAAGCCCTACACAGAGAACGAGGTGCCCGCGCTAAAATTACATCCTGTTAAGGAACTCATAATTGGTACTATTTAACTGGTGTGATTGCACACATGGAAATGAACAGGACTAAAATTAGCATTGCATATTAAAATTGACAGCTTGCCTAGCTTGCTGAAAAGCCGTGGCGCTTACGTGTAGCTGTGGGTCGTCTTGCCTCTGCGAGCAGCAGAACACTGACAAACTGTCTACCCAGACACGGAAGAGTAGGAGGCCATTGGTATAACCCCGCCCTAAAGAGTGTATAGAATCACAATGACGTCCAAACAACATTTGATGCATGAGGCATACGAGCCGCTACACTTTATCATGCTGTTTGTTAGCATTAGACAGCAACACTGTTTTCTTGGCCCTGATGATCCATTTGTTGTGTAGCGAAGCTGACTGTTCACACCAACATCGCTGTGTCTGCTGCTCATATGAAATGGAGAAATGGCGTGCCATTGGCTGAGTGGGCAGAGACTGTTGATTTGAAATGGCTGCGACAGCAAACAGTCGATAAAGGCCTCTTTAGTGAGACAGCTCTCCTCACACTCTTAGCTGCGTAATTAGCTTCCCTTCAGAAGCGCCAAGAGTTTCCCGAGTGAGAGGGGAAAGAGAGTACTATAATGACCATCAATAAATGAGCGCAGACGAGTGTCATGCCACTGTCAAACGCACTCTCCCTGTTAATGACTGCAGATGGGCGGCAGTCCGTTAAAGCGATTATACAGCTGTGTGTTTTATCAGGCCTGAATGGATACAGCACAGTCCCCCAGGCTGAGAACCACGGACAAACCTACTGATGAACGTGAATAAAGGAGACAACAGATGGAGGGAGAATAAGACGAAGAATGGCTGAAAATGGCTGGCTCTATTTTAACTCTATTTTTACCACACTAAAACAATTCAAAAGAACAGAGGAGTGAGGAATCATATAAGAGGTATAAGCAAGAAGACCTGCAGAGAAAAGATCTGGGAAAATGATGGCTGAACCACCCAGCAGTCACACAGAGACAGACTAAAATTGAGATGGTATTGGGGTTTGGAGGGGGTCTGACAAGGCACAGGGATGATACTCACAGATGTCTTCTGACACTGGATGCTGGTGCTGTTGAAGCGCAGGGCGGTGACACTGTATGTGGCTCCCTGGATGTGGAAGATACACTCATAGTTCCTCTGGCCGGACTGGGGCTGGGGCAGGTTCTTAGCCAGTAGGGTGATGGGCTTCATCACACCCACTGGGATGTAGATCTGGCTGGACGGCAAGATCTGGGGACACTCCTGGGGAACAGGGATACAAACCTTGGTAAGCCCTGCTCTTTTCAGGTGAAGCGAGTGATTTTCGATTGTTCTTGATGAAATTTGCAATTTGACAGCTGGAATGAGAATTACTGGACAATGTGGAGTTAGAGGCAGTGCCGCAGGTTATGTGAATGTACAGTGACTTTCAATGTCTTGATGAACAGTGACATTTGACAGCACAGAGTAATACAACAGAAAACCAGGTGGAAGACAGAGGAATGTTCTGGATCTTATGATGTCATGAAATCTCCCCGTCAGCTCTGGTAAACAAGCATAGTGCTGTTTGGAAGGCGGGCCTACGAGGTGGCAAAGTGATTGGCGACCACATAGTTGCCATGCCAACCGATTAGCGAGTCAGTGCGAAAGAAATTGGGAAAAAGCTGAAGCTATTCAAGTGTTTTTGCCATTTAAAGGTTTTGGCAGGAATGTGTTGTGTGGAAGCCAACAGGGAATGGGCTAAAGTGTCGGTCTAGTGGGAAATGTAGCCAAGGCTTTCTGTCTCCTTTCTTGGCCTTGACCCCTTTGTGTCCATCATGAGGGCAATGGAGCAGGCAGGAGCATGGCAGAAGTGGGCTGCTAAAGAAGCACAGACATGAAAAAAATATCAGCTAACAAAAACATTTTTTTATGCCCCCCTATCCCCCGCCCATCGCTGGCTTAACTTGGCCAAGGAAAAATATGTTTGTTGATTTAGTTGCATTTAACTAATCATTGTCACCCTCTCCCACACAAAAATTAACAACCTTTCTCTTTCTATTAAAATGAGTCAATGCCAAAAAGATCCACTAACAAGCCAAGCCCATAGACAAGACTGGGCAAAGATTCTGTCTCTCTCCCTCTCTTCTTCTCTATGTCTGTCTTCTCTATGCCTCTCCACCTTTCTTCTTCTGGGCAAATCTAAAATAAAGAAAACAATTGTCTGTATAATTACATAGCTGTATAGACATTTGAGGAATTTGAAACAAATTATAGAAACAGTCATACTCATTTCTTTCATTTAACTGTATATATTTCAATATTCAAACCCATGGTCAAAATTAAGGTTCAGTGATCAAAAACAAACAGACAAAAACACAGGGAACACACAGAACAAGACACTCACATATAGCACAAAACAAAAACATTATTTGAAACACAGGTGCTATTCCCCTAGAGGACTCATGTTTTAGTAGATGTTGGGCCTGGCAAGGTCTGCAACGTCCCTTCGGTGTAAGACAAAACAAAAGCAGCAAACTTGTCTTCAATCACTGAAAACAGTAAAGGAAGCATATATATACAGTCGTGAGAACAAGCATTTGATACTCTGCTGATTTTGCAGGTTTTCCTACTTACAAAGCATGTAGAG
Source organism: Esox niger (assembly GCA_016801105.1). NCBI lineage: Eukaryota > Metazoa > Chordata > Actinopteri > Esociformes > Esocidae > Esox > Esox niger. The sequence continues at coordinate 4,041 of JACXGJ010014459.1, forward strand.
GTCTGTAATGTTTACACAGGTACACTTCAACTGTGAGAGACAAAAATCCAGAAAATCACATTGCATGATTTTTTAATAATTAATTTGCATTTTATTGCATGACATCAACATTTTATCACCTAACAACCAGTAAGAATTCCGTCTCTCACAGACCTGTTCGTTTTTCTTTAAGAAGCCCTCCTGTTCTCCACTCATTAACCGCAACTTTTTGAACTCGTTACCTGTATAAATGACACCTGTCCACCCACTCAATCAAACAGACTCCAACCTCTCCACAATGGCCAAGACCAGAGAGCTGTTTAAGGACATCAGGGATAAAATTGTAGACGTGCATAAGGCTGGGATGCGCTACAGGACAATAGGCAAGCAGCTTGGTGAGAAGGCAACAACTGTTGGTGCAATTATTAGAAAATTGAAGAATTTCAAGATGATGGTCAATCTCCGTCAGTCTGGGGCTCCATGCAAGATCTCACCTCGTGGGGCATTAATGATCATGAGGCAGGTGAGGGGTCAGCCCGGAACTACACAGCAGGACCTTGTCAATGACCTGAAGAGAGCTGGGACCACAGTCTCAAAGAAAACCATTAGTAACACACTACGCCGTCATGGATTAAAATCCTGCAGTGCACCCAAGGTCCCCCTGCTCAAGCCAGCACATTTCCAGGCCCGTCTGAAGTTTGCCAATGACCATCTGGATGATCCAGAGGAGGAATGGGAGAAGATCATGTGGTCTGATGAGACACTCCACTCGCCGTGTTTGGAGGAAGAAGAAGGATGAGTACAACCCCAAGAACACCATCCCAACCGTGAAGCATGGAGGTGGAAACATCATTCTTTGGGGATGCTTTTCTGCAAAAGGGACAGGACGACTGCACCATATTGAGGGGAGGATGGATGAGGCCATGTATCGCGAGATCTTGGCCAACAACCTCCATCCCTAAGTTAGAGCATCAAAGATGGGACGTTGCTGGGTCTTCCAGCATGACAATGACCTGAAACACACAGCCAGGACAACTAAGGAGTGGCTCCCTAAGAAGTATCTCAAGGTCCTGGAGTGGCCTAGCCAGTCTGCAGACCTGAACCCAATAGAAAATCTTTGGAGGGAGCTGAAAGTCCATATTGCCTAGCGACAGCCCAAAAACTGCTTTTCTGATGTATCAAATACTTATGTCATGCAATAAAATGCAAATAAATTATTTAAAAATCATACAAAGGGATTTTCTGGATTTTTGTTTTAGATTCTGTGTCTCAAAGTTGAAATGTACCTATGATAAAAATGACAGACCTCTACATGCTTTGTAAGTAGGAAAACCTGCAAAATCAGCAGAGTATAAAATACTTATTCTCCCCACTGTATATCTGTTCCTCACTCGAAAGGAAGGTTTTGAGTGAGGAACAGAAGAATTAAAATTAAGGGACCCCTGCAAATTGAACACTTATGTTCCTCATTCAAAACTTTCCATTTCAACTATTTTGGAAAGGAAAGAAAAAGGTGGCGAGGTCTCTTAATTTTTTCTGGAGCTATATATATATATATACAATTACATGTGAGATATCTCACAAACACCATTGAAAATGTAATCATGTAATCCTCTCAATGTTTACACACAAGTCATGTACAATTAGAGCATGTCTAACGTACGACTCTGGAGGATTACGTAAAGCCATACTGGTAAAATAGTTTCGCTTTAGCAACCACCAATCTACACTTTAAGTAAATCAAGTCCTCCCTATTCATTTTACAACACACATTTATTTTCCTCTGCTTTAATTTTCTCTCTCCACCTCAAACTCATCTCTTGTCTTGCTTACTGAACTCCACAGTGGCTGTTGATGCAGTGCTTACAATGCGGCACAGATTGAACATATTTATAAATTGAAAGCAAGTGAGTTTGGCATAAGAGATATATTTTTTAATGCAATTGTGATTATACAAAAGCATGAGATTATTGAAATACCAATTGTGATATAAAAGCTCTAGCCAGGGTCAGGCGACCAGAATCAGGGACAGTCTCACATCTGGCCACACAAAAGCAAATGAAATTCATGAGTCTATAATTTACAGACTCATTCCACAGACAGATATGAAGTAGAGATATTGCCCGACCAATGACCAGAATGGCCTGAGTGGCAGCGGCACAGAGACCTGTTCATTATACTTGGAGCTGGATGAGTTTCGAGGTCAATGCCACAGCTCCACATGAGATACATTTACATTAAAGTCATTTAGCACAGCCACCGTTCCGTAACGGAGGATCTTATGTCAAATAAGAAGAAGAGCTGTGGTTTCAGGTTCACCGCCTTCATTCCAAAAGCTCCTCTTCTGGGGTGCTGCTTCAGGTGGCACAGAGCCGACTGTCATGGACAACATGTGATTTTATCTGTGATTTTACCAATACGACCTTACCAACATTACCCAGGTTAACACTCGACCAACTACAATATATCACACCTCGGTTGGATCTCAGACATCAGCGATCACACCTACATGAATGCCACAGATGCTTGCTTGAAAGCCCTATTAGTTGTAGTGAGCACAACATTGAAGACAACAAATAAAGACAAAGAATCAAAGGCTGGGTCTAAAGTTATTCATAAGTATATAACAATTCACAGGATATATATCTATTGATGTTGGTCTGCTGCGTATTTGTTGAATTGTTGTTGTTCATGATGACAAACAGGCACCTGTTATGAAACTGACTGTGAGAACTTTTGAAGCCACCTGGTTTGATGATTTATTGAAAGAACGTGTGGTTCAAACAAATGATGCAATCATTCTGGAAAACAAGCCTGGCTGTTGAGCTGATTGGTTGACATAATGTCAACTGAGCAATGTTGAGTATAAAGTTAACAAGAATAATGAATGATGCTAAAAAAAAAACACTGAACCCACACATGTCGAGATAAAAAATAAATAGATGAAAGAGAAGGATTATTGTTTTGAACTTGGCGAAGGCGTAGAAAATAAAAAAGTTTCTATAGTTACCAATCAATACTGATAAGCCACTAGGTAATTTTGAAGCAAAACTCTTCAGAATAGTAGCAGACTATTTGCCATGTCTTTGACCAAAGCCTCCAGGAGTGTATGTGATTTCCCAACCAAGGGAGTTAAGTAATTCCACTACCTAAAAACAGTAGAGCACACGTTGCAGGCTCTAAAAGCCAACCAATCAGTTTGCTACCTCCCCTTGCTACCTCCCCTTGAAAATATGAAGAAACCTAAAAAGTTCAATATAACACGTTAACTGCCAAATATTAGCATGCATATAGCAAAAGGCACTGAACATGTAATGCATTGTAATGATGTCTGCCTAAACAAAAAGGCTAATAATGTTGGAAGACTCTGGGAGTGTTCTGCTTCCTGGTGGCCTTAGCATCACGCAGACAACACTGTCACGACTGGGAAGCATGGATGGAAAATTACTGATTGCACCCGTGGTAAATAATTGCTCTTATTTCTCTGTCCATGAAAGCAGACCAGGCTGGGTATCCGAGGAGAAGCAGTCGAGTAAAAGGAGCTTGGGAGACCAGAGAGGCTAAGGTCCATTTGCTTCTGTCAATAAGGAGTGACCAGTTGGGAAGAGAAGATACAGACATTCGTTTGGCTGGTTGGATTCAGCTACTGTAATATGAGTGATCGTGTTATAGCAATAGGAATCCCTCTGTATCCCCTGGATAAAGAATTCTCCCCTGGTTAGTGGTTGTTTATGAAAGAAAAGGGGCATTTTATTTTGGACCGGGCCTTATTCGCAAGCGTTACCTATAGGTTTGAGTTATGGACACTGACTGTTTTGTTGTTATATGCAGTTGCATCAACCCTTTACAACTCTTTATAGCTATGTTATTAAAATAAATCAACAGGATTTACCTCAGGATAACAGCAAGCTATTAGCCAATAGCTGAAATGGATTGACTTCTATGGAGGAGAAGGATCATTGAGGTACAGACGATGAATAAATAGGGTTGTTCCATTATCCTTTGATACCAATACTTTCAAAATATTCATGGAAACGTTGGTCTCTTTAATCATTATTAATGTTCGCTCAGCATTGTTTCCCTGGTCTGCGGGCTCATTTGTATATCAGTTTATTCTTTGCTTAACCAGCGTTAAATTAAGCGCAGGTAATGACTTGAAATTGCAATTTGAATCAGAGGACAGCATGCAAAAAAAATACAAAAATCATTGGCTGTAATGGAATTGGGTGATACCTATTCTCCTCTCGATTGGCACAAACCCAAATAGCGAAACAAGAATAATGGGGCTTGTGAATGGATCCCCACTCTTAAAGCGGCAGAGAGAGTGGAGAATCAATTCCAGGCGGACTGCTCTGAGCCTGAACGAGACGTTGTGCTGGTGGCTGGGCAGCCATTTGCTTAAGTATTCACCTCACACAGGTGGTGAACAGACAAGCGTAAACAACATGCGTAATGAACTGCCTCCAACCTGTGATAGGGACTGACTTCAGGAAGAAAACAGCGGTAAAGTTATGAGTGTGTCCTTGTGTGTGTCCGTGTGTGCGCTCATGTGGTAATCAGACTCTAGGATGAACAAGTTGCGCAGTCGTCCTCTTTCCACCCACTCATTGGTTTGATGACATTAGATTGGTAGCGTGGGTCAGATATGGCTGCAGCCACCGTCTGTGGTTGAACAGAAACAGACGGACAAACAGCTAACTCCCAGTCTGGACATTCTGGCTCCACCTGTGCCTACACACGGTGTGTTGGTCTGGATTGGAGGAATGCAGACACGGAGAGTGCTGGATCAGCACTGCGGGCCAAGACAGAACCACATCCTGCAGCTCTCAGCACCCAGCCCAGCCAAAACCAACCATCAGGCTCAGACAGTGCCATCCAGAAGCGACCCAAGACAGGCAGCAGCCTCCCAACCTCTGGTTCTCATTACCAGACAGAGCCAGGAGACAAAGACCCGCCACGTAAAGAACGAAACAGATGATGCGCACAAGTGGAGGGCAAAAAAGATAAAAATAAGAACAAAAGAAAGAAACTATTTCATTACTAGTCCTGACAGGTGTTAAAAAACACCAGAGTTGAAAGTGCGTATCAGATTGTACTCTAGCGAGGTACAATGGAACAATGGTTTACCAGGGGGATTCCTTTGAAGTGGTTTCTCTCGTATTGTTTCACTGCTTTATTTCCTTTGAAATGACAGACAGACAGCTTGTGTGAGCTGGGGGTTCCAGTTTAGGTTAGCTGTGTTCTCTCCCCCACCCCGCCCCCTCTCCCCTGGTGCTGGAAGTAAGGCAGAGGTGAGATATGGCCCTGGGAGTCGCACAACCGTTTATTAAGGTGGGAACGAGAGTCAGGGGGAAAGTCAGGGTTCACCAAATGGGAGAGTGTTTTGTTGATTATTTGTGTTGCCCTCCGCCCTCGGTGGAAGGACCAGGCTGGATCTCCGGGACGGAGTGAGGCAGAGTTTCCAGCTGTCCCTGCTCCTAAACACCAATCTAACCCGGGGTGTCAGGGCCCTGCAGAGGAACCTGTATTGAGGGCAGAAAGGAAGAAAGCATAAGGAGGCGGCCAGCAGCAGATAAAGATGAGTGGGTTTTCTGGCTCGAGACTCATCAGGACTTCTCTCATATCTTCCTCTTAGTGCTAGCCTGGCCCTGGCAGCTTTGTAGAGCTTGCTAGTCTGGTGTTTGTTTTGCTGAAACGCAGCCTCCAGCTATGCCCCCTCTGGCAACAGAGTTCTGTTAGCATTTCATTCTCCCCTAGCTGTGCAACATTGCCGAGGTTGCAGTCTCAGAACATTAAGCAGGACCTACATAACAAACAGCGGAACGAGAGTGTGTGCGAGAGACGGAGAAAGAGAAACAGAGCAACCGAAAGACAGTCACAAGTCCCCGCTGTCTGCCGCAATAGGGATCACCTCTGACTGCTGTGAGATCCCTGCGGGTGGGGTGGGGGGGGGGTCCGTTTGTAGGGGCTTCCGGGTTTGTTATGTACATCATTTCATTTCCCAGTGGTCCTGCATCACCCTGTGAGGTGATGTCCTTATGGGATGCTGAGGGGTTCTCCGTGGGGCATTGCCTACTGACTGTGGCCCGGGCCAAACCGGGCCCCCTGGACAATTCCCGTCTATGATGAAGGATCGAGGGGTTGCCGCAGAGAAAGATAGATGAGCAGCTTTGTGACTGACAGATGGGTCTGCTGCGCAGCGGGGCAAAGAGAGGCCAGTGTGGAGAGTGGAGAACTAGAGAACGACCTGATGGATTACTGATACAGCCCAGTGAACTGGCCCGCTAGGAAGGAGCAGAACCCACATCGACCAGCGCAACACACACCAAACCAACACACCCAGGGAATGGGAGTGGGACAGAGAGGAAGTGCTAAAAAGGGCTCCGATATGATGACTACATCTCCTGAGGGAGAGCGGACAGAGCAGCGGTGAATAATATGATCTCACTCTAAGATTTGCAGGGTTTTGTGCAAGCCAATAAACATCCCCATAGATCTCTGCTAAGAATACTGTGCCGACAGGTCATTGGGGCCAGCGAGCAGCATATCATATCCATCAACGCAGCCGAACCCTCTGAGTGATTCTAGGCCTGCCAGCCGTCCCTGCAGAACGGAGTAGTGGCTCGTTGGCCTCTTCATTTGGACAGAGCCGAGCTGTTTACAGCCAAACACAATGGAGCTCTGGGCTTTGTTTATCTGAGACGGTCCTGCCTGCTTCTGTCACACTGTATCTGGGCTGAATGCGGAGACATGAATAATTGTGATAAGGCAACACTTTGCAGATCGATGGAAGCTTTCACAACCAACTCCCGAGAGTTTGTGTCACTGTAGATACACCAGATAAACACACAGAACGCTATATCTGATGCTGGGAAACACTGAGCTTGCTCAGACAATATATAATGTGTTGTGTTTAGGACCATCAGATAACATGGCCACAAAAATCTAGCTATTCACAGCCATATACATGAATACTGAATGATATTATGTCATTGTGTAATTATATTAATATGACATGCAAGAAAATAAAAACGTCTATAAGAACCAAGTTTCCAAGGTCTTAGTGTTGTGGTGAGACACATTGATAGAAGTACATTTGATAAGACACTACGAGTCTCTCAGAGGTGCTCGGCGGTTAAATGAAAGGGACTTTGAACCATGAAAAGGCTTTTGGAGTGTCCGCCCACTCCTGGGCTCTAATGTGGAGGAGTGTGCAGAGAAGAGCCCAGAGAGCTGAGGAGATGTGATACGCATCCTCGCAAACACCTTGGGGAAATCTGATATGTAGTCTCAGGTAGCATCTACACAACTTATAATCTTCCCCCGCAATTAAAACTGTCATTTGATAGCATTAACGATACTGTACAAAATATTTAGAAGAGCTCAGCAGCAAACATGAAACATAACCACTGACCACACATTTTGCTGAGGCTGCAAAGGGAGTTTTAGAGTCAGTACTTTCTGTAAAGGGGAAAACTAGGACATCTGCATCAGATGAGTCGGAATTATTAACAAGAAACTAAAGGAAGTGGAGCTGGCCGTGATGGTGTCATTGGACCAAACCCCATATGAAGAACCCTTCACTAGGATCTCAACCCCTCTATGTAAAATTCATCCCTCGCCTCCATTAGGAGGACAGACGCTGAGGCATCTGGAAATGAAGATTTAATACACTTTGAATAATTAAAGTAGGCGCAGATCAGTGGCATGCTTGGATCCCAACACTGGAGGCAGCGCCAGGGAGTGCCAGAAAGAGGGCAGCCTGGTATTCAGCTGCCCCTGCCAGGGAAAGCTACAGAGGGTTAGCCTGATGCCAGAGTCCCAGCACAGCAGGTAGACCCACATCCAACGATGGTAGGTGAAAGACCATGAGATGTTGCCTGCTTTTGGTAATTGACATTGCTAATTAATTCATTAAAAGCTACAGCCTCACATGTTTGTCCCATCCTGTAAGGTTGGCTGCAGCAGTGACAGAGTTGGCTGGCCTGTTCTAAGCAGAGACGCTGGGGACAGAGACAGCCCAAGTTAAGCAGGGCTGAGAATTGGAGTCGGGGTTCTTTGGCAGGTGTTCTCCTCCCTAGACCGGTCACAGTCTGTTTACTGTAGCACTACTGTAGCTGACCAAGCCACAGTTGAACATACTTCCTCTTGTGTGTTAGTGTTAGTGTGTGTGTGTGTGGAGGGGTGGTGGTGGTCTGCTCGCTGCAGAAATGTCTTCAAAACACCAAAGAGACGAGAGAGGAAGGTGATAAAAACACCTGACAACCAGATAAGACAAACTGTATTGAGGCAAGGAAGGAATTCGTCTTGGCAGACATGGAGGAGAAAGAGGCAGCACTGAAGATGCCTGTCTAAATGCATTAATACAGACATTAGGACAAGGAGTAGCTCCACCTTTGCATTATAAGCAGTAATGTTATACATTATCATGAACACCTGCTACATCAAACATCCAAATCTACAGATTCTCTGTCATTACAATCAATGACAACACACATGAAAAACATGGCCGGCCAAAGCTAGCATATTGTGATTGCTTATGCCTACATCTCCCCCTCTAGAACAGTTAATGTGGGTGGTTGAAGGAGAACAAATCTGCACATTACCTCTGTCGTTTTGATGCATCTTCTAATTAGTTACAAAAAGACTAATGTTAGTTCATCCAGACGTCTCCACATTTACATCAGTACAAACAAAGCTGCTCTAATGGTTATGCATTGTAGAAGGGAAATGAGTAGTGTATTATTCTCCATGTGGTTGAGAAACTATTGTTTCTGTAGCGATCTTCTAGTCTGGTCACCAGTTTATTTGTCTAGCGTTCTACTCCCTGTTCTCCATATCATTTACCAATGTGGCAATGCTTGTTTATTTATTTGTTATGACAGGTTTCTCAAAGTTCCATTCGACACTTTGACCAAGATATTTAAATGTTCTATGTTCACAGTATCTAAAGTTACCATGGACTCTGTGATCCTACATTTTGGATGCACAGCTGTAGTAATGTGTAAAACTGTACATCTCACATTAAACCACCTGGAAGAAAGTCATCCGAGCAGTTTCCTATAATGAAACCATAACATACTTCCTTACTGACGTCATCCTTAGAAAGCACAAACATCTCACATGACAATGTATGTAGTCAAAATAGGCTAAATACACGAAGCATGCGCAGACGCAAGCACTCATTCTCAAGCACTGTATGAGGTCCATTTGTACATACTGAAAGTACCCCCTGTTGGAAGATATGCCTTCGCAATAGTAGACACATTCCATTACAACACAAAAATAGCAATTGGACATGAAATCATTTATTTTAAACAACAACTTTGGTTGGTATTCCAGTTTCAAAAACTGAACAGTACCCATAAGCTGAGCCATTCCGTGTGCAGTCAAAAAAGTTTCCTGGTGCCATCCAAGCCCAGCCCAAATGCACCTCAGCTGTTCTAATATCTGAGGCCAACACATGATAGATAATACACCTGTATTATGTCTCATCTATAATTATATTTGTTCACAAAACACACATCAAAACCCACATCCTGCTAAAAACTCCAGGAACACTCGTTAATAACCCAATTTGAGTTTCACAATAGAAACTTATAACTAGGCTACTAGTATGTTAAGAAATCAAATAAAGTGCTAGCTCTCACCAATCTCTCAGAATTTTCACAGAACGAAGTACAACACACATTGTTTTGCGCATCGGAAATGCATATCAACGTAAACATTTCTTCAGGAACACCATTCGTTGAGTCACCAAATTGTTTTTACATCAGTTTGTTATTACTGTTATTACAAAGTGGGTTGTATGAAACACTGCTATTAATCACACATTTTGTATAAAAATAATCATGGACCAACATGAAGTACTCCACTATTTGTAATTAACTATTTGTCTGCAGACCAAAGGTTAAAGACCAATAGTCTACCAGTGTATTCTCTGGAAAATAGTAGAAAAGCTCACATAGAGTGAATAAACTATTACTCAAGCAATTTTCTGCCTGGTTGGATTTAATGTGATCTTTTGTTTATTGGCTGCCAGGCGGATGTTGATGTATACATTTGATTTGCAAATGTTACCCATTACATTGGTGAACTTGGTTACCACACTGGTGTGACAAATATGAGACATTTATTTTGGCATACCAGTGGGTACACAGATAACAGTTGAGTGTGACTCGGCAATAGAGTGATAATGGAATATGTCTCAGTGACATATTTACATATTATGTCAACATTTTGTGTAATTTTTCTTCCCACTCAAAACATGTGCTCCATTAAACCAATTGTCTCATAGTCATTTTGGGCTTAACTTATCGATAACAGGTGTAGACAGAGATCTTTAAAAGAAGAGATTGTGACATTGGCATTGTAAAATACAAAACATCGCATCTGTGTTTAACAAGCCTATTGATACAGACTGTCCATGTTACCATGGTTACCTATGCAGAAAATATCAGTACAAGGAGAACAGAGTGAGGTTGTGTGGTTTGGTTGGATTACACTGCAGCTCAGGGGGAATAACAAGCTGTCTGATTGACTGTCTTAGCATCAGTAGGCTACCACTACTGATGGTATTCATTCCACCATTTGGACAAATCTGCTATACAGCCAAAACTCATTTCGCATACATGTTGCCTCTACACTCTCCCCTCATACATGTAGCCTCTACACTCTCCCCTCATACATGTTGCCTCTACACTCTCCCCTCATACATGTAGCCTCTACACTCTCCCCTCATACATGTTGCCTCTACACTCTCCCCTCATACATGTTGCCTCTACA
>JACXGJ010014460.1:0-14803 GCA_016801105.1 Esox niger
CTCCTGTCCCCTCTACCTCAACACAGCATCAAACCCTCCTGTCCCCTCTACCTCAACACAGCATCAAACCCTCCTGTCCCCTCTACCTCAACACAGCCCAGTGATGCAGCTTCAAACACTGATCATCAGGTTTGAACTGTAGAAAGTTTCTGTGCAGTGTGCATGCACATCACTGGATTTTCCTAAAATTGACCGCCACAATCCTAGGTGGTACATCTCAAACATGCTGGTGTAAATTCAAATGCTAAATAAATGATTATCCAAACTAAGATTAGTCCATCTAGCATTTTATTATCTGTCTCGTAAAGGAAACTGAGTCACCTCCCCGTATTTTCCAGTTATTATCTAAATCCTGTCAAATCAATTGGATTTATCCCAGATGGATTCCAGTCAAGTCCTATAGAAATCTCAAGGATGATCACAGCACACATTAGAGCACAATTTGGAGCGTAATGGCAACCAGTCTGAATTCTTACATACATAAAATATTTCTGTTTTAACATTTTTAATAAATTGGCTTACATTTCTTAAAACGTATTTTCACTTTGTCATTATCTGATATTGTGTGTAGATTGATGTAAAAGAAAAAATTATGAAATCAATTATTACTTCAGCCTGTTACACAAAAAAGAGTGGTGTCTGAATACTTGCCAAAACCACTGAATATCCTCAATATCTTTAGTGGAAACAAAGACAGATTATAATAAATATTCCCTAAGTCAAAATAGAACTATGGCTTCTCGACGTTGTGCATTCTTTGATGACCGGTAAGACCAGCTGATGTAGAAAAACACTTCCCACAGTCAGAACAGAAGTAAGGTTTCTCTCCAGTGTGTAGGCGCTGGTGAATTTTGAGTTGATTTAATTGAGAGAAACACGTACCACACTCGGAACAGGTGTAAGGCTTCTCACCCGTGTGCACTCTCCGATGGCTATTGAGGTGACTTGATGTAATGAAACACTTCTCACAGTTAGAACAGAAGTAAGGCTTCTCCCCTGTATGCACTCTCTGATGGCTTGTAAGGTGACTTGATGTAATGAAACACTTCCCACAGTCAGAACAGAAGTAAGGCTTCTCACCTGTGTGCATTCTCTGATGAACTGTAAGTTCAGTTGATGTAATGAAACATTTCCCACAATCAGGACAGATGTAAGGTTTCTCACCAGTATGTATCAACTGGTGACGTTTGAGGTTACATAAGTGAGAGAAACTCTTCCCACAGTCAGAACAAGGGTAAGGCTTCTCACCTGTGTGCACTCTCTGATGACTAGTAAGACCAGCTGATGAAATAAAACGTTTTCCACAGACAGAACAGGGGTAAGGTTCCTCACCAGTATGTATCAACTGGTGACGTTTGAGGTTACATAAGTGAGAGAAACTCTTCCCACAGTCAGAACAAGGGTAAGGCTTCACTCCTGTGTGCACTCTCTGATGAGTAGTAAGACCAGTTGATGAAATGAAATTCTTCCCACAGTCAGAACAGCAGTGCTTCCCTCTAGTATGTATGTTAATGTGTCTTTTGAACGTCGATAAAGATAGGAATGTTTTTTCACAGCGGGGGCAGTGGTGAGACTTATCTTCCTGTTGTTTCTCTCCAAATGAAGATGTATCCTCTTCAGGAACCTCATCTGTGAGATTAACATCAACATCTGAGAGATTAATATATCATGACAAGAAGAAGAACCTTGTTGTAATCCTGGGATAAATTTTCTATAAAAAGCAATGAACTGACTTCATTCACCACAAAACTCTATGGAAGTCATGGAGGCATGTGGTATTGTTTGATTTGAAATATAATGTAATGTTTGATTTGTAATATAATGTATAAAAATCCCACCAAATGTGCAGTAAAACGATACCTTTTGAAAACCATTGCATTATTCCACGACATCCATAGATGTTTTACTTACAGTGGCTGAAGTCAGCTGAATTTTTAATTGGCTTCTTTTAAAGCTTTTCTTGGGGATGGGTAACTGTATATATTAGGGTAAAAACATCTACTGAAACACATTTTAATGTTCTGTTCTGTCATAGCAAAATTAGTAAAACAATATATATGCTGTGACATAAGTTTTCCATTTTCTCTCCCAATTACAGTCTTGATGTGTTCAGTTCATACCGTTATTAACAAAATCCCTCATTTTCATCTCCTCTTCACATTTAATATCATTCAGTCCCAGTATTTGACAACAGTCTTCCTGCTTTACTGATGTCATCTCTGAATCCACCAATGAACACTGAGCTCCGCTGTCACAATCAGAATCCAGTGGTTCTTGTTTGGGTTCAGTGTGGAAGGAGAGCAGCAGGCTGGTTTTGTCCTTCCTCTGATAAAATAAAGACCAGATCAGACCCATAGGACTGATGAACATGTTGGATGGGAATAAAATACCAGAAAAATAAGTCCATCATAATGTTGATATGGTTAATATGGTTTTCCTGTCCTGTATATTAATTGCATTTTCTAAACAGAACTACCTTTCTGTTCCCCAAGTTCTTCTCTATTCTGATATTTAGCTAGCCAGATAAATTGTAATATATTAATGTGTTAACCTGGACTACATTCACCCAGGGAAGGACCACAGATGTGTCTGAGTGTACTGTTATGTATAGTTTAAACTTGTCTAAAAGTTACAAAAGTTTGTTTTTCTGCCAGTCACTAAATATATGCCAGATCCTCCCTGATGCAACGTATTCGAAGAAATATGCCCAATTAATGGAATTACAATTACAGAACTGGAAATTATAGCTAATGAGAGGGGAAGGCTAAAGCACTAACATGCAGCAGGCTAGGTGTATTCATTATCTTATTATTTGAAAGGAGCTGGAAGCATACAAAATTAAGGATCGTTTAAACGTTCACATCGCATAGTATTTACATAGCTCTGAACAACGACACAATAAAAAAGAAAAACCTTCATGTAATCACTTACCATAACAACAACTTCCCCCGCTGTTCGTATTTCACGAAATATTCTTGATGCCTTCAAAAACAAGGCGGTCCAACAAGATGGATTCTCTCCTTCTTGTTTGTTGACAGTTGGCTACATCTTCAAAGGTGCAATATCGCCACCTATTGGGCGTCCGTTAGACAGCGGTGCCCGTAAATAAATGTCCTGACTATTGGGCCGCGGGCATACGGATGTAAAACAGATATTAAATGTGGAAAAGTTTTCTTTGTCTAAATATCCTCATGTTTTATTTATAAACAGCAAAACAGCCACACGTGTAATATATCACTTTTGCATGACTACATATGCTATAACTTATAAAGTAAAGCTCGGACTCCATTGTGTATTTTATCATTACCAAACGTTCATCAGTCAGGTATGGGTCTGTCATGCAGCAGCCTGTAAAAGCAGTAAACACATTGGGACATCAGTAAAGCAGGAAGACTGCAGTCACACATTGGGACTGAATCATAATCAATGTGAAGAAAAGGAGGAAGAAAAGAAGAATGTTGGGGAATTGATTTCTCATGGTAAGAACTGGATTGGTCATTGGTCTCAATAGTTAGTTCTTCATAATAAAAGGGGCAGATGTGTGCCCCTTTTTCATGTCTGTATATTGTTATGCTTATTTTGTTGGCATTTCAGAAATGGAAAAATAATTAAATCTGTTAAAGACACTCCACAGTATTTGATTCAAACAACAAATAAGGTGCTCTATTGTAACACCAAGCTTATTTACAGCTCAATCCTCCTCACAGAAATAAGCCAATGGCTGAGGTTCGAGTTGTCTGGCATGTTCTCCCCACTTCATGTCTCGACACAGAATCTTGATTCGAATAAGGTCATGTCTGACTTGGCCAAAACACATCTTCCTCTAGAGACATTCTTTCAATAGATTTGCTTGAATGATTTGAGTTGTTATCTTTTTGGAAGAACCATTCTCTGCCAAGCATTAGAACCTGATGGCTTGATGTTCTAGTCAAGAACCTTCCGGTATACCTTGGTATTCATGGTTCCCTTAATGATGTGTAGTCAACCAGCTCCAGAAGAAAAGCAGTGTTTGATGTTCCCATCACCATGCTTGACTGTTGGTATAATGTATTTTCTGGTGTTAGCGGTGTTAGTTTTGATTGTGACCAAAAATCTCTGTCCAGTGAATGGACTTGCAGAAACATTCAGGTTTATAAATGTGGTCTCTGGCAAAGGTAAGTTGGTCCATTTGGTTCTTGAGATGCCTGAGGTGCAGCCAGGGAGGTCTGTAAATACCCAGATGTTATGGTCTGTAAATACCCAGATGGTATGGTCTGTAAATACCCAGATGGTATGGTCTGTAAATACCCAGATGGTATGGTCTGTAAATGTCCAGATGGCATGGTCTATAAATGTCCAGATGGCATGGTCTGTAAATGTCCAGATGGTATGGTCTGTAAATACCCAGATGTTGTGGTCTGTTAATATCCAGATGTTGTGGTCTGTAAATACCCAGATGTTGTGGTCTGTAAATACCCAGATGTTGTGGTCTGTAAATACCCAGATGTTATGTTTCGGTTGGCATTTATTAGTCTCATCTTAACTTTGTCCTAAACATCCCTGTCAGCTAAAGTCTGGTAATGAATAAAGATGTAAGGGTGAACATGAAAATCCTTTTTGTTCAAAACTTCCTTGTTTTTTACTGAAAAGATCCCTGACTGGTGCTGGATTAACAACACGGTAAGTAGTTCTAAATGGGAACTTTGGGTTGTGACAGTTTGCAGTAATAAGTTAAGAAAAATACCAAGTCTCTAATAGCAGCTCCTTCATACAGACATAATGGACATGTAGTTTAGCCATTTTCCATTTCCATTCTGCTTTTCTACATGTCATAAGGTTTCGTATGTTCTCATCAAACCAAGGATAAAGTCTAAAGTTCAGGTTTTCACCTAGATCTAAAAGTATCAATTTTATCAAGAGTGCTTTGACATAGGAGTGTCACAATATAACCGGAATTGATGATGGGATATTAAAAAATGAAGTAGTGATATCATTTTAATATTACACATGATAAAATCATATTTACTAGGTGAGAATGTAGCATTTTTCTGAACTTCTCTCCTTTTTTCTATAGCTTTTCATGTCACCGGTGGTCAAACGATGCATGGGCTTAAACTATGAGACTGCAACTATACACTGGTATTTTCATTGCCATGAGAACATCTGTTTTATTTTCCCCCAAACTCTTGGGCGTTAGGCCTTGACAAAATCAAGACATTTAGGGAAAATGACTAAGACCTAAATAAATAAAGCTACTTATACCAGGGTAGAAATACTCAAACCGTAAATATTTGGACTGTTACACATTTTTGTTCTTCAGGGTCTGAGCTTCTACACATTCCACACATGTGCAAGAAACATTTTGTTACCAAGCCTCTAAACTTTGACCACAGGGCTCTCTCTTTCAGTTTTCTATATTGCTATATTGATGTAAACCTACACAAATGAAAGCTGAGACAAAACATGCAACAGGCCACAACCAAAAGTATGTGGACTGTTGCATTTTGTCCTTAACGCCTTGACCGTCAACGTTAAAGATGCCCACAAAACATTTAGTAGATGAGCGTCCAATTACTTTTGAATCTCTGTTTTGTATCAATATGAATCTGAAGAGAAACTAAAGCTATAAGAATAATGTAGAAGTAAAAAAGTACAATATTTGTCTCCAAAATGTAGTGCTGTAGAAGCATACAGTGGCATAAAATGGAAAAACTCAGTTAAGTACAACTCATAAGTCGTTTTCCACTTTGCCTCAGTCCATCTTCAATGTGCTGGGGCCCAGAGAAGGCAGCAGTGGTTCTGGATCTTGTTAATATATGGTTTCTTTGCATGGTTGAGCTAACTTGCATTTGTGGATGCAGCGACGTACTGTGTTCCCAGATAATGGTTTTCAGTAGTGTTCCTGAGCCCGTGCAGTGAAGTCCACTACAGAACCGTGTCCGTTATTAACACAGTGTCATCTGAGGGCCCGAAGATCACGGTCAACCAATATTGAGTTTTGGGCTTTGTCCCTTACAGACAGAGATTTCTCAAAATGTTCGGATTCTTTCAATTATATTATGTAAAGTAGATTGAGCCCCTCAAACTCTTTGCAATTTAACATTTAGAAATGTTTTTCTTATATTGTCGCGCTATTTGCCTGTAAAACTTTTCAGAGTGGTGAACCTTCCCCAACTTTACTTCTGAAAGACTTATCCTCTCTGGGATACTCTTATTAAACCCAATCATGTTACTGACCAGTAATCTCAATTACCCTAGTTAGTTGAGTTGTTTCACCAGGTTTCTTTTGGGATTACACAATTTCCCCAATGTCCCAGGTTTTTAGAACAGTGTTGCTGGCATAAAATTCTGTGGGCATAAATTTAATAATTAACATTTCTAATTTTTCAACATTTGATATTTTGTCCATCATTTCATTCCGTTTTTCTTTATTTGACACAGCGTCACATCTTCTTTGGGAACGAGGTTATACATCAGTCGCCCCCAAGCTGTTCACCATAATGTGTAATTAGGTGTGTTTCAAAGTTCAAACAGCCCAAGCCCTGAATGAGCACTGACGCTAAAAACCTGTGTTATTTATCAGTGGTGATATCCAAATGTCCATAACATGGTTGTAGGATCGTTTGATAAATACCACTTTTTCACGAGTGCAAGCATTCTCAATTCCATTTGAGTACAAAATTAGGACGAGGTGACTGGAAGTTATGTATTTTAGTATGCTGTTGTGTGAGTACTCTATGAAGAAGTCAATTCAGATTCTATTGGAAAGCACTAACTGGAGAATAACCATCTTTGTAAATGTAGTATGTATCTACTGATGAATTTCGAGGGATTCTAGAAGATTGAAACTCTCCGCATAGACAGAACAGGAGTAAAGCTTATCTTGTGTACGCCCTCTTGACTTTTAATCCCACCTAACGGAGTGAAACTCTACCATGCTTTGAATCCTCTCATTAACCCTTAACCAGTAGAATTCTAGAGTGCTGCTGTGGATTACTGAGAATCCTCAGTAATCATAATAAATAATTCACACATTTCAAACAGAGATATAGCACAAACAACAAATGAATAATACAAGTTAACATTGATTTCAAGAGCACATCTTTAATTTGACACCAGATCCATGTAACTTTGAAATGTAATTTGTTTTCTTCCATTTTGAAGACAAAACTAAAAACAATAATCAACCTCTCCCTACACCTCTCCCTCTGCGAGTTCCCCACCCATTTGCAACCACACAATTTCTCTAATAGCCTAATCAGATAGTAAAATAACGATCAGGTTAGTCTAGGCAGTTTCTATGACTCATCGGTAGAAACAAGAACGAACATCTAAGCTTGCATAACGAAACACTGCAACTGTTTTTGGTTGAGACTGAGCCAATCAATTATTCGAGGTGGGCACAACTGATGTAATCATGAAGTAACCTTAAGGTACCATCTCAAGACATTGAAATTGCCGGCATATTCAGGACATCATCATAATCAAGTGACGACGTCGTCACCAACGCAAGTTACTGGCTCCAATATTGGCTAACTAGTGAAAGTGACAGCTCATCGCCTCACAAGAGAAACGCATCTGCTGCCAGACAACTTTTCTATAGTCTAACATACAAACTACAATAGAAAAACAGTTGTCCATTTAGCCATTGCAATTTGCCTATATGAATGAAATCGCATGAAACGCGATAAATCATTCAACTAGTTAGCCGACTACAAAGCTAAATACTGCGACGTTTTCAATTACAAAACTATCAAGCAACCATTCGAGCTCCACAGCTGATGCGCTTACCTATCAAGTGATCACGACAGGGTTGCAATTGCCATCTAAAAGACATTACCAACATTTCACCGCATCAAATATAGACAACAGCAAACATTTACCCGCAGTTTATTTGTAACTTACAACGAAATCATTCTCGTTTTCAAAGATCAATTACGTTTCCAACTTACCTATCACCAAACAACACATTAACAGCCTCTCCCGACGTTCAGTACGTTTTTAAAATAAAAACTACTAAGTAAAATGACAGCATACACCTTTTCTAGGTTATTATTAATGACAATGACACGGGAATACAGTAACATTTCAGGTCGAATAAGATATTTACACAAATAATATTGTTAAACAGCCGCTACAGCATTATAAAGACCACCGACCGCAACTATGAGTCCTACGTGGTTAAAAAATGCTTTAACCCTGGATCAACCAAGATACCGTGATCATGTATAAAAAAAAATATTTTTTTTAAACAATCACGACATAACTTGTACAGGGCTCTCTCCTACATGTATTTGCTTGTGCACTTTAAGGTTCCATAACTGAGAATAGCTCTTCCCACAGTCAGGACAGGAAAAAGGTTTCTCTCCAGAGTGTGTTTGCTGGTGAACTTTAAGGTTACCTATCTGAGAGAAACTCTTCCCACAGTCAGAACAGGAATAAGGTTTCTCTCCAGTGTGCTTGCGCTTGTGAACTTTAAAGTTACCCGAATGAGAGAAACTCTTCCCACAGTCAGAACAGAAATATGGCTTCTCTCCAGTATGCACTCGCAGATGAACAGAAAGTTCAGATGATGTAATGAAAAACTTCCCACAGTCAGAACAAGAGAATGGCTTCTCTCCTGTATGTGTGTGCTTGTGCACTTTAAGGTTACCTAAATGAGAGAACCTCTTACCACAGTCAGAACAGGAATAACGTTTCTCTGCAGCATGTATGTGCTTGTGCACTTTAAGGTTACCTAACTGAGAGAACCTCTTACCACAGTCAGAACAGGAATAACGTTTCTCTCCGTTGTGTATTAGCTGGTGAACATAAAGTGTATTTAAATGAGAGAAACACTTCCCACAGTCAGAACAAGAGTAAGTCTTCTCTCCTGTGTGCACTCTCAGATGAATAGAAAGTTCAGATGATGTAATGAAAAACTTTCCACAGTCAGAACAAGGTAAAGGCTTCTCTGTAGTGTGTGTGCGCTGGTGAACTTTTAGGTAACCTAAATGAGAGAAACTCTTCCCACAGTCAGAACAGGAGTAAGGTTTCTCACCTGTGTGCACTTTCTGATGTTGAGTAAGGGTATCAGAGCTTGAAAAACATTTTCCACAGTCAGAACAGCAGAAAGGCTTCTTATCTGCATGCAAGCGCTGGTGAAATTTAAAACTACCTAAATAAGAGAAACTCTCCCCACAGTCAGAACAGGAGTAAGGCTTCTTACCTGTATGTATGAGCTGGTGAAATTTAAGACTACCTAAAGAGGAGAAACTTTTCCCACAGTCAGAACAGGAGTAAAGTTTCTCTCCTGTGTGCACACTATTATGCACAGTAAGGTTAGATGTCATGAAAAAAGTCCCACAGTCAGAACAGGAGTAAGGCTTCTCTCCAGTATGGATGCACTGGTGATCTTTAAGGTTACCTACTTGAGGGAAACTCTTCCCACAATCAGAACAGGAGTGAGGCCCCTCTCCTGTATGCATTTTAATGTGCCTTTTAAAATGTGATATAGAACGGAAACATTTTTCACAATGGGGACAGAGGTGAGACTTATTTTTGGAGTCCCCCTGTTCTTGCTCTCCAGATGGAGGAAATGTATCAACATCAGCAGTCTGATCTGTAATTAATAGCAGGAAAGTTGATTAGTGCAGTGATTTACATAAGGTAATATACTAACTACATCAATACAGTAAAGCTCAACGTAACTTCTCAGAAGGGAAAAGTGGAAAATAAACAACTGAATATTTTAACACACACTGCTCCATAAATATTTAAGGGAATCCATAATCATCATAGTATAAAACCAAGTCTATTAAACTTCAGGAATATCGGTTCAGTCAGGAAGCATAAGGTCAACAAAATGTCACTGCATTTTGTTTTACTGTCATTGTACTGTTTAATGACAAAGTTGAATCTAATCTACTGGAGGCAACAGCAAGACAACCCCTAAAAAGGGAATGGGTTTGCAGGAGGTGGTCACAGAAAATTGCACTCTCCTTATCCTTCCTGACTGATTCTTCTCTAGTTTTGAATTTTGCTAGTGTTCCTGCAGTCCATTCAGGTTACACAGACAGGTATCTAATATTTATTTCCCTCATTAAAATGAAAATCAATTTTGTTGTTATTCTGTCTCTCACTGTTGAAATAAACCTACCATTAAAATTATAGACTGATCAGTTCTTTGTCAGTTGACAAACGTACAAAATCTGCAAGGGATCAAATAATCTCCCCCTCTCACCGGCACCTCTCCGAAATGTCTTTGTAGACATGCTACAGAGTATTTCCAACAATACATTCACTGCAGCATGTAGAACAGTATTTGCACTGGCCAAATGTTTGACTTTGGAACATGTTTAAAATAAAGATTTTATGGAAATGTCTCATATTAATAAATATACATTGTTAATGTTTAGAGGGGTGTATTGTCTTTAACAATTAATGAACTCAGTTTGATGCTTTTAAACAAAAATCACTTTTTTCTGGAGAACATCTTTAATATATTTTGTTAATTTCCACTCTGAAATGCCCACAAAATTAGCATAACATTATGCAATAATACAGACAGACATCATGAAATAACACTTACCTCTTGAATTTAGACAATATTGAAAACAATAAAACCAGCTCTTACCTTGATTACTTAAATTGCCTGTATTCTTCTCTTGATCTTTGATGATACAATTCTGTCCCAGTATTTGACTGCAGTCTTCCTGCTTCACTGATGTCATCTCTGAATCCACCAATGAACACTGAGCTTTACTTTCACAATCAGAATCCAGTGACTCTTGTTTGGGCTCAGTGTGGAATGAGAGCAGCAGGCTGGGTTTGTCCTCCATCTGATAAAATAAGGACCAAACCAGACCTATTCATGACTGAAATGTGAGATGAGACAAAATACAAACATCTAAATCTGTCATTATTTTAAGATCATGGTTCTGGTGTCCAAAACCCTGCATGTTACAAAAGCCTAATTTAGAGGTGTTTCTCTTGATGTGGTATATTTTGATGGTTATCATCTTGTCCTTTCTATTAATTGCATGATATGAACAGAACTATATTTGTTTCTCAAGTTATTCCCTATTCTGTTAATTAACTTCCCAGATCAACAGTAATGTATGAATGTGGTAACCTAGGCTACATAAATGACCAAAAGTGTCGTGTGAGTGTTCATTTAAGTATCGTTTGTTACCAGTGTCTGTTGTATGTCAAGATACTTGAGGAGTATAGCTTTGGTGGGTCTCATTGAATACATGTAAATACCGGTAATTTATATCATTGTGCGGGCCAAGGAGAAGTAACATGGGGAGGCGAGCGTGTACTATTAACAACCCCCACCACCCCCAAAAGACAGGGCTTTGGAGAAAACAAAGGAAGGTGGCCAAAACATAATGGCGCCAAACCCCCAGCAATTTCCACATCACGTGTTGAAGAGTATGTGAAGCCCATTACAGCAACCAATCCTACAATTCCTTAAATGGTTTCAATTCCTGGTTCTTACTTGCAATTGATTTGCTCCCGTGAAACCGAATAAATCGACTTAAGCAACTGCTATTTAACTCCAAGATTTTAGACTGCGTAACTTAGGGAACTACAGCTAATCAGGACAGGTAACAACAACAGGTAGCAGGCTAGGCTAGCATATCAGCGTGTTATCTGGATGGAGTTGGAAAAGCAAAAAAAAAAGTTACAATTCAAAATTGTCATTTGTCATTTGCATTAACAAGTTATGGCAATGAAATGCTTGGATTCTTAGTTACTTATCTTAACACCTTAAGTTTTAATACTTTGAAGACAGTCACTATCGGCTGGTTTCTTCAAAGATACAAATTAAGCCTGTACTGGACATTAACTAAAAACGAGTTTCATTAAAAACTCTAATTTAACGGATTAAGCTTAATCTGTATCTAAGAAATCAAGATTGTCCTTGTAACATTTCTGTAGAGCTGTTTTATGATCTGGATTTGTTCTTTGTCATTTACAACTATATTAAGAGTTCCATTTTATAAAGAACATTTAAAAACTGTTTACGGATTAGTTTACTTCTTACCATTAAGATTCACCCTCGTTAAAACGCTCACACCACAGATAATTTATATAGAACAGAAAACACAAGAACTTACCATTTCAAAAACTTTGACACGCTTCAATGTCGTTTGTGTTTCCACAAAAACATTCTCCTACGGTATTAATGAGGACCACAAACTAACATTAGATTGCATACTGCCACCTTCCGTGCTGGAGTGTGTGTGCTCGGATCGAGATGTAGCCCTAAATCCTCCGACCTAAAGCAATAAAAGGGCATTTCATCAAATTATATTAGATTGCATTTTATTGTCATTGAACAAATACGAAGACAGTACAACGAAATGCAGTTTTACGAGTGAAACTGTTAAACATTATTTAAATTACAAGTGTGATATATTAATGTGCAATGGAAGCAAATGCAAGAACAAATCGCAATTCAATATGTGCAATCAAGGTAATTGGAAAATGCAAGATGGTATGTGCAACTGAAATGCAGGGATCGCAGCAATGAGGTTCCCGATGAAAACATGTACATATAACAACTGAAAACGTCGTTATTAGACGTTGCAAAGCAGTGTCAGAGTCCAGTAGTACAAGGAGAGTAAATTAACAAAGTCCCTGAGTGAATACTAAACGGTGGGCGGTGGGCCACAGATCATCGGGGATACAGTGGCTTTAAAGAAATCCATTCATTTGGACCATATATCCTGTTTTCTTCTATACAAGTTCTATATTGCAGAGACAGGCGCAGTACGTTTTAATATAAGGTACACAAATAGGTTTCAGGAAAAACAGTAGAAGTAAATATACACAGATCATATCATTGCCTGGCTTAGTCCATTGTTGCTCACCTCACTGGTAAAACTACTCGTGCCTCGTGTCTGTTCTGTTCAAATTTTATTGTGACGGTGTTTCTGTGTCTATGTGGGTTCCGATAATTGCTCCAATCACAGCCCACTGTACCCTGACTGCTTTTAGGTACCGGTGTTGTGCCGGAAACCTGCCCCTGAATGAATCTGTCGCCCCTTCGGGTGAACGCACCCGCAATTCTCCGTTTCTGCGATATGCTTAATTGTGATGTGTCCCCTGCCAACCACCCCCAATGTTGATCAGTAATGTGTGCCACGACATGTGTTTTGCTCTAAGAATAAAAGTGGACACCTTATAAGGGGTGTCGAATTCTGTATAGACTTACCTTTTGATTCTCCATAATGAACTTCGATTGCTACTGTCTATCTGCGTTCCACATGTAACTGAATAATAATGGCTAAATAGTCGAGCTGCCCCTTTTTATACCCAGTCAGTATTGTGCGTTAACTTTGACATAATAGAGGCGATCTAAACAGATCGTACCTCACCATGATACGCGAAGTACATACTTGTAATATTTAATATTCATTAGTTTGCGATTTGAGATACAGCCATAGGTTTTAAATATCTGTTTAGACATGACGTACGCAGTGGAGTATATTTGAAACACCTCCACTACAGTAGGCGGCGGTACACGCTCCTTTCAGTCGTGCAATCCCCCAGTATAACGAAGTATAACAATACGTTTCAGTAGGAAGTATGAGGTTGTATGACTCGAACTATCCTTGAGAAGAAGCTAAATTAAGGGGAACATTTGAAATTTGAGCCTGAATAAGGTGAACATTTGAAATTTGAGCCCGAATAAGGTGTATGGTGGTAATGTGTGGTTATTTAGCTAACTGTATTCCATTTAGTAGCCAGTTACCGTTGGCCTGCGTTTGGAAGTTGATGGCTAACGTTGGTTAATATTAGTGGGGTTTTAGTACCGAACCGAACTAGCTAAATGGCCGATATGTATGGCAAGCCGTTTTAACATTTTTTTCAAAATGTTTAACTAGTTCAATTTCCCGTTGTTGATACTAACTTTTTGTATTCTTGATATCAACTTTATGCATTCTCGATATCAAAATCTTTCATTCTTAATATCAAGAAATCTGAACCTCTTTCCATTGACTTAATTGAGAATTGCAATTCAGATATCAACATTTTGGATCCAGGGTCGGTCTGTTGGTGTCTTTATGGGGATCAGTCATGTTGGGTTTGATGTTTATTACAGCAGAGGGAGGACAAACCCAGCCTGCTGCTGTCCTTCCACACTGAACCCAAATAAGAACTGGATTCTGGTTGCTACAGTGGAGCTCAGTGTTCATTGGTGGATTCAGAGATGACATCAGTGAAGCAGGAAGACTGTTGTCAAATACTGGGACTGAATGATATTAAATATGAAGAGGAGGAAAAAAAGATCTGGGATGTAATTAATGAAGGTAAGAACCTATGTAAATGTAAAACGAATTGTTCTTGTCTTCACACACAGTATACAAATAATTGCAGTTTTACAATCTACTAACTGCACCAACTGATGTTTCCAATTCCATGGCAGAGATTCCTGGAGAGGAGACATCACAACAACAGCTACACTCTAAAGATAAGAACTGTGGTTCCTGGGTTAGTTTC
Source organism: Esox niger (assembly GCA_016801105.1). Taxonomy (NCBI): domain Eukaryota; kingdom Metazoa; phylum Chordata; class Actinopteri; order Esociformes; family Esocidae; genus Esox; species Esox niger. The sequence continues at coordinate 14,473 of JACXGJ010014460.1, forward strand.
ATGTTATTATTATTATTATGTTATTATTATTATTTATACTAAGGGATTAAATAACATGTTCACCTACTAAATGTATCTTAGTGACTGACATTCCCAATTTAAACCTTCTCGCTGGTCTGTCTTTCATTTTGCATTTACTTGTAATTTCTTTATACTCACTTTAAACACTCCTAGTACTATCCTTCCCACTTTAACCCCCCCCCCCGGACTAGCTGGTACTATACCGGTCAGTACTATCCTTCCCACCCTAAACCACCCTGGACTAGCTGGTACTATACCGGTCAGTACTATCCTTCCCACCCTAAACCACCCTGGACTAGCTGGTACTATA
>JACXGJ010014461.1:0-14830 GCA_016801105.1 Esox niger
CACTCTGTAATACCTAACCACCCCGTTACCCCCCCCACAAACACACACACACACACACATCCCCCTTTCACTACCCATGATTCACCTACACACTCTGTAATACCTAACCACCCCGTTAAACCCCCCACAAACACACACACACACACATCCCCCTTTCACTACCCATGATTCACCTACACACTCTCTCGCTGATTGCTCTGCATCGGTTTCATTTAGCTTCTGCCAAGTCTTTGAGTAGAGCCGTGTATCAGAGACATGAAGGTCTGCACGGCTGCCAGGCTCAATGCTCGGTCAAAGCTCAGGCCACCCGCAGACACCCCGTGCCCAGATATGTGAATGGACAGAGGTGAACGTGCTCTCGTCCTCCCGTTTCTCTCTCCTTCCCCCAGACCTCTCAGGGGGTGCAGCCCAAGAGATTTAAGACCCTTCCTGAGCTGGTCCTGTTGTACCTCCAGCCTAGTCAGGGCCTGGTCAGCACCCTCCTGTACCCAGTTGACCGAGAGGAGAGCATTCCTGATGAGAGGGACTACTCAGGTACCAACACGCACACACACACACTGGTTTTGTTATCAGAATGAGGACTGGCAATTTAGGACCCTGAAAACAACAATCCCTAACATTAACCTCAAAAACCTAACATTAACCCAACCCTAAACTTCAAACCCATAATGCTTAAAATGAACCCTAAGCCTACTGACTGATGTTCACCAGACATTGCCCTGCAGCAAAAGGTTTTATAGAGACGGTGGGTTTGTAAGTAATCAACCAAAGTTGGGACACCTTTAGAAACTGTTAGCATCAACTTTCCGGGCATCATTTACTTCCACTGCTGCAGAACAGCTGTAAGTTGTTGCCCATTGCTAGTTCACTGAAAAATGCCTTTTTTTTAACGACCTCTTTAATAATGAAATGTAAATTTCAGAGTTATTAAAAAAGGCCTGTGTGTGTGTGTTTTAGGTCTTTCCATGCTCATGGGGACCAAATTTCCCCATGTGTATAGAAAACCTCCAAAAAATTGGACTCATGGAGACCTATTTCCGGTCCTCATGAGGCAAAAGTCAATTTCCGGCTCAGGTTTAGGTTTAGAGTTAAACTTACAATTAACTTTAGAGTTAGTTGGGGTCCAGGCGTTGTTGGTTAAGTTTAGGGTTACGGTTAGGCATTACCTGGTCCCCATGAGGATAGTTGTACAAACTTGTGTGTGCGTGTGTATGATTTTTTAAATTATGTTACTTTTTTTTTTATACCTCTGGCATTTTACTGCTGACTTTTATATCATTTCGGGTTATTCACTGCTTGAATTTCAATCAAAATTGGAAAAGTGGGGGTATTCTAAACCTTTGACAGGTAGTGTACATGTGCAAAAAATATGTGAAAATGCAGACTAGAGATCCGTCAACAAACAGTTCTTAGAGATCTAGTGGACATCAGGCACTTTTCCAACCCTAAGCTTAACCCCATGTCTGAGAAAGCGTCTTTTTTAATGAGGACTGGTCAAATGCTGGCCCTCACTAAGATAATGAAACAAACAGATATATAACTTTATTGCATTTGTCATAAAAAAATCCCATGTTTCCCTTACACCTAACTTTAACCCTAATCAAAACTTAACCATAAACCTAACAGTAACACAAATTCTAGCTCTAAACCCAACACCTAAGTCTGAATGAGTCTTCCTAGAAGTTACTACTGGAGAAATGTCCTAATTTCTATATATTGTCCTTGGTTCACTATATCAGCCAAGCTTTTGAGAAATGTCAGCAAACACACAACCACACCTGTTTCCATTAGGATTTCTGTTTACTTGACAATTAAAAAATGTTTTGTGGGGCTCATAGCCAACCACAGAGACAACATTATGGCCTTGGGTGGAGGGAACATCTTACAGTTGTAAAGGAAATTTCTTCAAACTCTACACATCTTGAGATACCACTATTAAGTAGCAGCAACATTTTATTTAGAGGAAACCCTGCACTTCTCGATTCCTCTATGATTCTTCAAGCATTAACTCTTTCTCTCTGTGATTGGTCAGATGGAGAGGATGAGAAGCCCCCCCTACCTCCACGTTCTGCCTCCGCCTCCACCCCTACAGGCCCTTTGCCAGAACAACAGATTGACAGGTACCAACCCCCACCCACACAAAGAACCACGCATAGAAAAAAGTACCAAGACACCAAAACACTCACAGATACGCACACATTAAAGTGCCCTCTAGAATTAATGTCAGGGTGAGGAATTTTTCTGCCTTTACAGCATTTGTGCTGGCATAACACAGTTGTCAAAGTCTAGTCCTGATTCTAGGCTTTGCGTTTGCATTTGGAGTTCTGCTGTTGGTGTCTCCAAATTGAGATGTCAATGGAAGTAATGGAAGCCATAAATAAGCTGAACATCTAAAACGTAGCCGAAATCTTTGGCTTCCAAAATACAACTAAGGAAAGGACTGGTAAGCTCAACACTCTCAACTGACCGAGTAGGCCTCTGAAAAAACCTCCAGGTGATGATAAAAGGAATGCTGACCAGCCCTAAGAGATCCTTCAGAACTTTGGAAAAAGTATTGCGATCCGTTGAGTCAAAGATTTGCTTGTACCTGTTTCATGACATGAGAAAGGTGTGGAGAAAATAAAAGGTTGTCAGTGTAACAGCTCATCTGTGAAATGACAAGGTGAAAGGTGTATTGTGTTTTGGGGAGATATGACTGCCACTGGAACAGGCTCACTTGTCGTAATTTATGATGCTGTTGCTGACAAAAACGTTGTATCTCCTAAACTGCATGCCAGTACCTCTGCAATAATTTGACGGTATTGCATCATACAGCAAGACATTGACACAAACATGCAGCAGTAGTAAATTTGGAGTTGATCAGGACATCGAAGAGGAATGTTCTTCAGTGGCTAGTTAATGTCCTTAGTTAAAGCGAATTGAACATTGCTTTGATTTGCTATGAACACTAAGACCTGAAAAACAACAGGAAGTGAAGATTGTTGCAGTACAGGTCTGGCAGATCACCACTGGGGAATACACCCGACATCTAGTGATTTCCACTCCAGGCAATTAATTTGGACTTCATATTAATCTGACGCCAAACCTTTGGGGGCACTGAAATAGAGGGACTAAATAGGTTTGCCATTTCTAAATGGTGAAACAATATCTTTAATCAAAATATTTTCAAATAAATTCAAAGGATCTGTGATTTGACTTCTTGGTAGTGGTTTGATTTTAAATTCTGAAATGGAGAGAAAAAAGAGGAAGAATTTCCTTACCTCTCCCGTAACTACTAGTGAACTGTATACAATTTTGAGTGACCTAATAAAAGCTCCTAGTCCTGAACTTACTGTTCAAGTTTCTCCCCCTGAGATAGGAAGACCACATCCTGTTTGAAAGCAGCCTGCGCAGAGAGGATGCTGTGTGTGTGTGTGTGTGCATTTGGGGGTGGGGTTGTTTGTGTTTATTAGTTGTGTGCTTGATTGCGAAACTATGATATAGCATTTAGAAAAAGGCTGATCTAGCCGACGTGTCTCAATCTCAGCCGGACTCGGCAGAACCCTTCCCAGTGTCTGTGTGTCGTTCTGTAGTGAGTCAGCAGAAGTCTGCGTCTGAGGAAGTCTGACTTGTCCAAGTCTCCGTTGTCATGACACCTACGCTGGTGACAGGCCCTTCATTGACTTGTTGGCAGCTACGGAGGGTTTGGGCCCTGGATGTTTCATTAAACCAGTTCCAATTTCGTTCCTTCCTTAGCGCCCCCGCAGCTAACGGCCTGAGCACCATTTCCCATGAGTACCTGAAGGGGAGCTACGCTCTTGACCTGGAGGCTGTCAAACAGGGAGCCAGCTCTCTGCCCCACCTTAACAAGACACTGGTGTCGTCCTGCAAACGCCTGAATGGGTAACACACACACACACACATTCATATACACACACACACACACACACACACATTCACACCTACAAACATCTACCTCTCTCTGTTTAGGGAGGTGGATAAAGTTCTGTCGGGGTTGGAGATCCTGTCCAAGGTGTTTGACCAACAGAGTGCCTTCATGGTCTCCAAGATGATACAGCAGGTACGTGTGCATGCGCGTGCATGTACATGTGTGTACCAAACCAACCAGATGTTGTTATAGTGGGGGGAGCTCAGAGGGTGGTCATCTAGGAAGTGGGCTGCTCATCTGACCGCTACACGGTGCAGACATCTGCTGACAAAGTCCTGAAATATCCGAACCTTGTGTCAAGCCTGATCAGCCTTGGGGAACGATGCAGTTCTGGTATCAGGGAAGCTCTGCTACGTCCAAGTCCAACAGCCTGGTGAGGCACTGACGGGCCAAAGGTCATGTGCAGTCTGGTGGTACGGAGAATCGCTACACCTGCCTGTCAGAGTACATGTCCATGTAGACGTCTAGATGATGCTTGAATCATCTAGACCGTGGTGGAATGGCCAGCGCTATAGTGGATCCTTGACGCGTTCCTCTAATGCACAGGCGTTGGATATCGTCCAATCGCTGTTCAGCAGCTGTCTTAAGTGCAGACTAGCTCTGGTCTTCAGGCAAACCTGCTTTAAACATTTTGTTAGGAAGTGTTACTGGTATGCATTTAATTGCTCTTAATTCAAATGATTATGTTTAATTGTGATGCATTATTTGACACTGTAGAATCCAGCCTCTAAAGTTTACAAGAATTTAAACAACACTTCTCTCTTCCCAATCTTTCCTTACCGACCAGACAGATAAGCTATAATATTATTACCTTGTCCTAGGTGGTTTAGGGTGGGGAAGATAGTACTGCAAGTGTCTAAAACTAGTATGAAAACATAACAAGTCAGTGGAAAGTGATATACAGGCAGGTGAGAAAGTTTAAATGGTGAATATCTCAGGCACTCGGAATAATTTTTGTTTATGTCCAACATTAACCTAAAACATTCAATCCAGATGTCTTTTGGTCATTTATGCTCAGATTTATGCTAGTTAGACAGTAACAATCGTACATATGGCTCCTTTAATAATTTTATTCTAAATGCAGCATATTATGTATACATTAGGGCTGCACAATTAATCGAAATTGCAAAATTGCCAACTTACGTGATTTTCAACTCCTAAGAATGTGATTGAGATTGCGCAGAAGACATCTGTTTCAAGTAAGCAAGTGGCACCAAGATATTGACCCACATACACAACAGCATGGTTATTAAAAGTTTCTGCTTCAATATCGGTGCCCACAAACAAACTTATAATGGGAGAAAATGTACCTGAAGGGTTGATAAATGTTGCCTAACCAGCTGTAGCAATGGCACAAACCTAGCAAACACTGCAAACGCCACTGCATTAAATGAGCAGTTAAATAGTTTGACACAAGCTGCACCTTCAAATTGGCAACATATGTAAAATAGAAAACAGTGAACTTTAACTTGATTTTTATTCTGTTTAATAGCTCTATTTCGGCTATTATCTTTATTTTTAGGTGAGATTATCTAAGCTGTTTATACCCATGTTTGAAAACCTAACTGGCGCAGGCAGGCAGAGAGGCAGGCATAACTGTAATTGCAGTATTTGTCAAATCGTAATTCAATATTTTATCCGCATCGTGCAGCCCTTGTGTCAGTCTAGTATATGATCCAGACTGCATTTATTGAAAGAATTCCAGCCAGGTAAATTCAACTTAATTAAACAGACTTCGGATCGTGTCAGTTTACAGACACAGGCTTTTATCTTTTTCTATACATAAGACATCCAGTTATAAACCTCAGTGCAACAAGTGATAACTAACTACTTTAGAAGCTATCTGTCAGATCTTACAAACCTGATATATTTTCTTTAGGCCTTGGTCTTGGGCTGAAAGGAATGATATTGCCGACTACAAACATTTGAAGGCAGAAATTGTACACTAATTACCCTATTACTTTCACCATAATAATTTAGCAATCACTTTAGACTTGGAACTAGATGTAGTCTAAGCCAAGTATGCCGTGGAAGGGTAGACTACTCCCAGAACATTTGAATTAGCTGTCAAAACTCTGTAAAGCACACAAGCCGTCTGCTGAATAGTGATTGGGGGATATCCAATGCATGCGCAACATGGGGGCATGCCAAGGATCCAGAATAGCACTCACTGTAATGAGAGCTCAAAAATAGGATTTGTGTGTGTGGGTCTGTGTGTGTGGGGGTCGGTCAGTCGGTCTGTCTGTGTGTGTGGGTCGGTCGGTCTGTGTGTATGTGTGTGTGTGTGTGTGGGTTTGTGTGTGTGGGGGTCGGTCAGTCGGTCTGTCTGTGTGTGTGGGTCGGTCTGTGTGTGTGTGCACGTGTGTGCGTGCGTGTGTGTGTGTGGGTCTGTGGGTCTGTCTTTGTGTGTGTGGGGGTCTGTCTGTCTGTGTGTGTGGGGGTCTGTGTGCCTGTCTGTCTGTGTGTGTGTCTGTTTTTTCTGTGTCTGGTTAGACAGGAGACTGCTGGTAGGGTGAAATGAATCACTCAGGGAAGCACAGGAAGTTTAGACATGCCTCACCTTGGTTTCCTCCTTAACACACACACATGCACATTCTGCTTCTGAGTGCAATGGGGGTCATGAGGAAAGAGCTCTTTGTCTCCCAAAGCGAAACAACAAGAGTTCCTGGAGACAGCTGGGCTTCAGAGTCACACTGTAAATACACGCACACAATGGGTTTACGTCTACATAACTGTGTGTGTCTGAGAACCGGTACAACTCTGTAAATGGGGACAAAAACATCTCTAAACGGTGGCTGAAAAGGATAACTTTTCCTGTCCACATTTTGAATAAGGCTAAAGGTTTCAGGCTGAATGTTTGAATTGGGTTCAAGGTTTGTTTTTTCAGAGCCCTAATTAGGGTTAGGCAACGTCTAAGCATCAAGCGTTGGTTTTAGAGGTCAAGGTGACGTTTCAGACCAACCTCTCAAACACCTGCCCCCTGTATCTCAGCTGGACCGCCTGGGTATCCAGGTCATGGTCCTAGTGGCTGCCTCAGCCCCATACACATCCTGAATGGATGTGGCCTCCAGGTTGCCCACCCACCAAAGATCAGAGCGAGGCAGCCGTTAGGGGCTGTGTGGAGATTATATTAACCTTTTCGATGTTTGAATGCTTTATCCGTGCTGACTGTCTCATTTTCTGGTGTAGTCGGTCAATCAGGGTGGTGATCAGGAGTTGGAGAATCTGGTCACAAAGCTGGCTATCCTCAAAGACCTGCTGTCTTCTATAGAGAAGAAGGTAACTGAAAGAAACACACACACACACACACACACACACACACACAGCTGTTAGTGAGTGTGTTTAGTTAACCTCCTCCCTTTGATGGATAGTCTGCCAGGACAGGTTGTGGATGGTGACTTGATCAGCGGGTGTGCTCTTATCTGGGTTAAAGTGAGGAGGAGGACCCCCCCATCCCCCATGCAAATACAATCTAATAGTCATTCTAGTTCAACCCCCACTGTTCTGTCTGGGCTCAGGAGGTCAGGCTAAACATGAAGGGGGTGGGGAGGGGTGGGAAGTATCAGTGACATCACAACCAGGAAGTGAGGTAAGTAGGAATGTTCTTAAAGCAAAGTGTTGCCTGTGCAAAGGAGAAAAATGTGTGTCTTTTATATGATCCACCCATTATTTCCCTGTCCAGGCTCTAAAGGCGGTTCAGGATATGAGCTTGTCGACTCTCTCCTCTCCTCCTCCTCTGACACGCCACAGCAAAACCATCCCTGTGCAGGCCTTCGAGGTACATGCACAATCACACGCACGCACGCACGCACGCACTCACACACATCGAACTGGGCATTTTTGTTTTCCATTTGCTGGGGTGGCCAGTGTGGGCGGAGCTTGGCGATTGTTTCCCATTTACCTGGTCCTTCAGTGAAATCTCAGCCCCCCCCAGTGCACTGGGCTATGCAAAACAAACTAACCAAGTGTCCCATGGAAGCCAGCCAAGTATGTGAACAGTCCCTTTTCTGTAGCTTTCTGTTCTGCGACATCACCGGGCTAGCTAGTTGACTGGTCAGCGTGTTGAGCTTCGAGCCCTTAACGCTGTGTTCATTGGAGCTGCTTACTGCTTGTTTGTGGTGAAGAGAATATGATCACTATCAGGAACCCGGTAGCAACTTTGCTCGCGCTTTAGGCTCGCGAACAGCCTGGTGCATCGCTCAATTTAAGTCACCATGCAAAATACTTTTCATATCTGAAAGGAAAGATGCGAACTCAGTTGAGGTTGGAGTAAATCGTGGGTTTGCTGAAGGTTGGAGTGGCTGGAATTGAGAGGCTGGCGCCTGTTGGTTGTAGCTCAAGTTGAACATTGATTTCCTGGTTGATTGGTTTTCCACACACTGGGAGGTTGTGGTCATGTTCGACGGCATCAAAAGTCATGAAGTCGGGAAGCTCCATGGGTGGCGCAAATTGGCCAGTATGGTATGGTGAGGGATGCCTGGTCAGCAGGGGTTTCCTGGGCCAGTTTGGCTTTAGTGACCCCTTCAGGTGGCCCCTGGCTCCTGTAAATGTATTCAGGTGAGGTATGCGAACTTCATGGGGTGTTGTTGCAGTCTGAGTCAGAGAATAGACTATGGCACATTTCAGGAAAATGGATGAAGTAAAAAAGAAAACCAAGACAGAATTTATTCATTTCAACTTTTACATTTTGATTCCCTATTTCGTGATATCTAATTTGTTACTTAGGCCCTAACTGAAGCAACTCTAGAGTAGACTTAGCTAGAGTCCAAGGAAGCAAGGCAAACATTTGTTTTCCAACCTGCCAAACCTGTGCTTTGCTAGCCAATTGCACAGCCTTACACTGGACCCTTCATCTTATCCGCAAGCTGGCCTCAAACCCGGGTCTCGCAGTGACCCAGCTGACAGCTAGACAGTGACCCAGCTGACAGCTAGGCAGTGACCCAGCTGACAGCTAGGCAGTGACCCAGCTGACAGCTAGGCAGTGACCCAGCTGACAGCTAGGCAGTGACCCAGCTGACAGCTAGGCAGTGACCCAGCTGACAGCTAGACAGTGACCCAGCTGACAGCTAGACAGTGACCCAGCTGACAGCTAGGCAGTGACCCAGCTGACAGCTAGGCAGTGACCCAGCTGACAGCTAGGCAGTGACCCAGCTGACAGCTAGGCAGTGACCCAGCTGACAGCTAGGCAGTGACCCAGCTGACAGCTAGGCAGTGACCCAGCTGACAGCTAGACAGTGACCCAGCTAACAGCTTGGGTCACTTTGTAATGGTTTCAGAACGTCCCTGACATATGATGGTTCTGTATCTGGCCGGGACAGTTAAGTCTGTCTTCGCTGTCATCTGAAAACTGTACTTGGAATGTTTCAGATTGTTCTCGATTCAGGCCAGGGTACAGCACCATCACAGCAAACAAATTATGTTGCTTTTAAAGATTTGTGCTTCATTGGACCACAGATTGTTAAAGTATAGATGTTTATGCTGAAAAGGCAATAAGTTGGATTCAAATCCACGCTGCAGTACATGCGCCGGAGGACGTGGCTGGCACATGACCATCTTGGCCCACCACAACTTTAGCTCCAAATGATATCAATGCATGGAAGCTATACTAATGTGCTGCTTTTGAAATAATTGCAATTTTACTGACCAGTTTGCCTCAATAGGGTTTTAAGTGCCTATTCATGGCTATGACCAACATCTAGCAGCGCTGAGTACATTTTTCTCTGCCCTTTGCTGGACACCTGGGCACTTTCAGGATTCTTCGACCAGGATTCGAACACCTGGCTTCAATGACACCTGTGTTCTGCGAAACACCAGGCATCCATTTTGTGTCATCGAATCCTCTATCATAGGTCTGGCTTGACCTTAATAAAGACCCACAGATTACTTAATTACTTAGTTTTTGTGTAGAAAGCCTTACTACGTAATCTTTCAGAGTTACGTAACTAAAACCTCAATTGCAAAACCCTTGGCCATGATTGGTTAACACCGGACATTCCCATGGACTCTGCAATTTTGGGTGAATCTGCGTTGAATGTCGCAGCCCCATACTGCTTGAATGAAGTATACATTTCTCAACATCTTGGTTCTTGTACTGCTCCAACACTCTCAGATTTGCTGTACTTTCATATTGTATTTACATTCTGTTTGTGATGTGCATTTGGATATGGATCTCGAACATCTCCCTCCTTGTAATGGTTACATATTAATATGGCTGTCAGTTGCAAGGTTGAATAAGCCTGACAGCTTCCTGTCTGCCTGCCTGCGCCCCTGTCTGCCTGCCTGCCTGCTCCCCTGCCTGCCTGCTCCCCTGTCTGCCTGCCTGCTCCCCTGTCTGCCTGCCTGCTCCCCTGCCTGCCCGCGCCCCTGCCTGCCCGCGCCCCTGCCTGCGCCTCTGCATGCCTGCGGCTCTGCCTGCCTGCGCCTCTGCCTGCCTGCGCCTCTGCCTGCCTGCGCCTCTGCCTGCCTGCCTGCCTGCCTGACAGCCTGCGCCTCTGCTTGCCTGCCTTTCTGCCTGCCCCCCTGTCTCTGGACTGAAGAGGCACTGGACACTGCCAGCCAGCCAGTAACCTGGAACAGCAACCATTCAAACATGGTCTTAGTAGTGCTACATAAACAACGTGTGCCCTGCAAAGCTAAACCAGGTCTTTACAGTATGAAGTGGAAAACCTGATTCTTACTGTGGTTCATGTGGTTTTCAATGATGGGGGGATGCATCCGATGGTTTCACATCCACTAAATACGAAGTGTAAGACTTTTTTTTTCTCTCATTTAGCCACTTCCTGTTTACAGGAGTTGTATAGGGGGTTTATTTGGGCTGGGGGGGTGGGCAGTTCATCGTCAAAATGACCACATCGCCTTCAAACAAAACAGAACAAGGCCTGAGCACTGTGATATTTTATTGTTATATTGACACTTAAAAAGATCTGGGACAGAGTCCACAGAGAATCCAGGGCCAACATGTCGTTGCCATGGAATGCCTCGGTTGCAACATGGAGGACTGTTGTTTGTGGCGCCTGGCGTGCATTGACTCACTGAGTCCCCCTGGTGGTGAAACCTTCGGTGTCACAGCCGTTACGGCACATTGGAACACATTCTATACGGCAGGGGTGCGGGGGTCAGGTCACCTGGGTGTAACCGCTCAGTCTGTCCAGGTGAAGTTGGACGTGTACCTGGCGGACCTGACGAAGATCGGGAAGAGCCAAAAACACAGTCTGTCTGTGGATGTGGAGGGCGGGAAGCTGGTGGTGATGAAGAAGATGAAGGACAGCCAGGAGGACTGGAACACCTTCACACACGACAAGAGTGAGGGCACACGACTGCATAATAAACACGCACACATTGAAACATGTCAGATGTGAGGAGACACACACACACACACACACACACACACAGTTCTCTAACACAGTTGTTCTTTCCGTCCTGTGTTTCTCTCCTCAGTTCGTCAGCTGATTAAGTCTCAGCGTGTTCAGAACAAGCTGGGCATCGTATTTGAGAAGGAGAAAGACAAGAGCCAAAGAAAAGACTTCATCTTCACCAGCGCTAAGGTTCTCTCATACAATTACTCATGATGGGCCATATTTGTCTTAATGTCAAATTCTATTCAAATAAATGTATCGTGACAAGATGATTGATCACAAATTTGCTAGCAAGCATAAAATACGCACACACACACACCATTCAAATTTTAATCTTTGTGTTTCAGAAACATGACACACATTCCATTCTAACGTTACACTATGTGTTACAGAAGCGGGAGGCGTTTTGTCAGCTCCTGCAGCTGATGAAGAACAAACATTCCAACCAGGATGAGCCAGACATGATCTCAATATTCATAGGGACCTGGAACATGGGTGAGTAGTGCCCAAACACACCGACCAAGTACACACACACTAACAGACACACACACTATATTTTAACGATAATTCTCGAATCACAAACTAAATGTGTGTGTGTCTGTGTGTGTCTGTGTGTGTCTGTGTGTGTCTGTGTGTGTCTGTGTGTGTCTGTGTGTGTCTGTGTTTGTCTGTGTGTCTCTGTGTGTCTCTGTGTGTGTCTGTGTGCGTGTGTCTGTGCGTAGGATCGGTGCCTTCCCCCAAGTTGGTGGGTTCCTGGGTGTTGTGTCGGGGGCTGGGGAAGACGCTAGACGAGATGACCGTGACCATTCCACATGACCTGTATGTGTTCGGAACGCAGGAGAACTCCGTGTGCGACCGCGAGTGGGTCGATTCCCTCCGTGCCGCACTCAAAGAACACACCGAACTGGATTACAAACCGGTGAGGGATGACGGGCAGGCAGGCAGCCGAGGGATGACGGGCGGGCAGGCAGCCGAGGGATGACGGGCGGGCAGGCAGCCGAGGGATGATGGGCGGGCAGGCAGCCGAGGGATGACGGGCGGGCAGGCAGCCGAGGGATGACGGGCGGGCAGGCAGCCGAGGGATGACGGGCGGGCAGGCAGCCGAGGGATGACGGGCGGGCAGGCAGCCGAGGGATGACGGGCGGGCAGACAGTCAGGGAGACGGACAGCAGATCTTTAGCTTGCTATGCTTTTAGGTGTTTCCCACCTCACCCAGAAAGCAAAGTTAACATCATACGTTGAAGAGAGTTTGAGTCCTGAAGTCCATTCTTACCATAGGAGTTAGAGACGATGTGAGTCTCTGCTAAGGACTTCCACACCATCTTGTCACACCAGGAAGGGACATTAGTCCTCATCTGAGGGAGAGAGAGACACATTTACACATAAACACAGAACAGAGACCGAGAGATACAAAGAACAATACATACAGCGATACTGTTCCCACCTCGGCGTGGTGTGTGGCCACTGTGTGTCTTCATCCTGTTACACCCGCCACACATTCTCCAAGAATATCATCATGTTGCTGAATTTGATTCAGATTTTTTTTCATGAATGAATGCAGAGAAAATACACAAAGAAATGCACGTCACATGAGTAGTCTGGATCCAGTCATTTGTGCTGTTTATTACAGTGCTCTAATAATTGGTCGGACAACTTCCCCATATATCATACAACAGTTTTCAACGGCCACCATTGTATGTTTTTTATTTGATTTGTAAGACACGTTTGAATGTAGCTCGATCCAGTTAGGCCAGTACCAACGGACATAACGGGTCAACATCCGTGTTGCTCTTCCATCTCCTGGGTTCTAGATTGCGGTTCAGACTCTGTGGAACATCAAGATAGCGGTGCTGGTTAAACCTGAACATGAAAACCGAATCAGTCACGTAGGAGTGTCCAGTGTTAAAACTGGCATCGCCAACACATTGGGTAAGACCTTTATACACACACACACACACACACACACACACACACACACGCAGACATTTACAGACCGTTCACGACATTCAAACTGTTTGTTTGCATTTTCTTGCTAGGTAACAAAGGGGCTGTGGGCGTTTCTTTCATGTTCAACGGAACGTCCTTTGGCTTTGTGAACTGTCACCTAACGTCAGGCAACGAGAAGATTGCCAGGTATCCACACAAACCCGCCGAAATCACACAAATCACGCTGAACCGCACATAGCACATATCGTTATGTAACTGCAGTTTGACCGGATCCCTTCCCCTTTAACCCCTACTCAACCTCTGACCCCTGCAGGAGGAACCAGAACTACCTAGATATCCTGCGGCAGCTGTCTCTGGGCGACAAACAGTTGAGCTCGTTTGACATCTCCCTACGCTTCACACACCTCTTCTGGTTGGGGGACCTCAACTACCGTCTGGACATGGATATACAGGTGGACCGCCGTGGACGCATGCAACAGAACCCCAGTATTCTTGTTGTAGCGCGTTTTACCCACTCTGTCACTCTCTCACACACATCCAGGAGATCCTGAACTACATCAACAGGAAGGAGTTTGAGCCTCTCCTCAAGGTGGACCAGCTTAACCTGGAGAGAGAGAAGAACAAGGTGTTCCTGCGCTTCGGTCGGTAACGCGCACGTGCACACCCTCTTTCCATCTGTAGCGATGTGCTCAGCTGACTTTTGTGAAAGACCACATCAGAGGTGTGTGTGGTAATGTGTTTAGTTGGTTCCCTGTTTTAGCGGAAGAAGAAATATCCTACCCTCCCACTTACCGCTATGAACGAGGCTCCAGGGATACGTACGTGTGGCAGAAACAGAAGGCCACAGGGGTGTGTAAACCCACAGACTAACAGCCACACACTCGCGCAGACACGCAGACAATACACGTGCACAGACGCGCAGACATACACGTGCACAGACGCGCAGACATACACGTGCACAGACGCGCAGGCAATACACGTGCACAGACGCGCAGGCAATACACGTGCACAGACGCGCAGGCAATACACGTGCACAGACGAGCAGGCAATACACGTGCACAGACGCGCAGGCAATACACGTGCACAGACGCGCAGACATACACGTGCACAGACGCGCAGACATACACGTGCACAGACGCGCAGGCAATACACGTGCACAGACGCTCAGACAATACACGTGCACAGACGCTCAGACAATACACGTGCACAGACGCGCAGGCAATACACATACACATGCTCAGACAATACACGTGCACAGACGCGCAGACATACACGCTAACAGACGCGCGGACACGCAGACATACACGCTAACAGACGCGCGGACACGCAGACATACACGCTAACAGACGCGCGGACACGCAGACATACACGCTAACAGACGCGCGGACACGCAGACATACACGCTAACAGACGCGCGGACATACACGCTAACAGACGCGCGGACACGCAGACATACACGCTAACAGATGCGCGGACGCGCGGACATACACGCTAACAGACGCGCGGACATACACGCTAACAGACGCGCGGACATACACGCTAACAGACGCGCGGACATACACGCTAACAGACGCGCGGACATACACGCTAACAGACGCGC
>JACXGJ010014462.1:0-14802 GCA_016801105.1 Esox niger
ATGCCTAATTTTGTTCGAACAATCATTGCACACTTCCTGTAAATGGTATAAACTTCGTTTCACTTCTCAAATATCACTGTGTTTGTCTCCTATATGATATATTTAACTGATTTTTTTTATCCTAAGAACCAACGATTTATGAAGGAAAATCATGGACATTAACAAGGTTGCCCAAACTTTTGCAGACCACTGTATATTTAATTCCAAAGAGATGTAGACTTAAAAAAAAAGTCCTAAATTATTTTGTACTGTATTATTTGGTAACTATGATTTCTGTTTCAAAAGGCAGCAAGTGTTAAAAACAAAAGCAATCAGAGACATTTTGTGGAATAAAATCTCTAATCAAAGAATGTTCATGTTATTTGACACATCCCTAGTGTTGTGAACAAATTTAGCGCATAATGACTGTGAGAACGGGAATATTCCTCAGACTAATCGCACCCTAGAAATTTATTATCATTGCATCTCTAGGCGAGATATGGTGATGGAAGGAATTTGTGTATCCAAGACACACAGGAGGTGACGTTTCACACGGCACACCATTTATACCTGCGTGGTGAACATGCGCCGTATGAGGGACGGGGCTGTGATGTGTCAACACCTTGGCCAGAGGTAACCAGATACACCGCAGAATTTTCAATGTGTGTTAAGGTCATTTAGAGAAAAATCATGAACGTCCTTCAGGTGTTGGAATGCGTGAACACGCACTGACACGCACGCCATTTCCCTGTCGGCCTGGGAGCCACAGGTTGGGATAGTTTCATCAGGGCTTAAGTACCACCAACCTGGCAACGTTTCCATGGCCTTCATAAGCCCGGGCTTACGAGGGGCCGCCAGATTTACGGCTATTCCGTGATTCACACAGACACATCCCCTCTCTCTCTTTTAACCCTCCTACTGTGTATAAAATGTGTCACAAAAATCCCTTCAGTACAGCACCCCCCCCGTGTTGTCTGTCCCCCTAATGGAAGGGCGGGTGTTTTCATTGTGCTGGGTAATGGCTTTGGGGGAACAGAGGGATGGCGACGGGGAGAGAAAGAATAACAGCGTTTTTAGGCCCAGGAGCAAAGCTTCCCTTGCAGGTCTGGGGAGCCCAGGGAGGAGCAGGGCGAAATAGGGCAGGAAGTGTCCTGAAGGGGGGAGTGTCAGTGGTTATATTACCACGCCGTTATTCTGCCCGGGTGGAAGGGGGGTAAGTGGGGTGGGTGAAGGTGGTCTGGGGGGTTTGGCAGGTCACAGGCAGGGGTGGCAGCAACGGCAGACAGTGACTGTTGTGTGGAGATAGTGACAGTTTTGGCAAGACTTTTGCTCTTGCTGCTATTTAAATCGAAGGGACTGTTGGATTGGGATACATGTTTTTTGCATTGCCAGATCAAGTGAAACATAGGAAACATGAACTCAAGTAAAGAATAACGTTATAAGTGAACATTACTCACATGAAACTTTGAAAAGGAAGAAGACACTTTACATATGGTATTAAAAAAGTGGTACTCATAAATGAGGGAAAATAAGGGAGACATACAGAAACATTGGGGATCTTTTCTTCAGCTACAGTTTTTCCTATCATGTATAGGAGATTATCCTAGCATTATCTAGGCAGTTTGTCATAGCATAGCCATTATCTAGGCAGTGTGTTATAGCATAGCCATTATCTGGGTAGTGTGTTATGGCATTGCCGTTATCCAGGCAGTGTGTTATAACACAGCCACTATCTAGGCAGTGTGTTAGAACGTAGCAATTATCTAGGTAGAGTGTTATAGCATAGTCATTGTCTAGGTAGTGTGTTATAGCATAGCTATTATCTAGGTAGAGTGTTATAGCATAGTCGTTGTCTAGGTAGTGTGTTATAGCATAGCTATTATCTAGGTAGAGTGTTATAGCATAGTCGTTGTCTAGGTAGTGTGTTATAGCATAGCTGTTATCTAGGTAGAGTGTTATAGCATAGCCACCATCTAGGTAGAAGCACCGAGTTGTATAACGGAAACATTCCTTTTATTCGTCTTCAAAATTTCAGAGCAAAGGAATGGTCGCAGTTGTAAACTGATATGCACAAGGCAAGCACAAAGATCCCCAAACAGAACTTAAATATCATCCCCAATTAGAGGCAATGCAGGGCAGCTAAATGGGATTTACTGTATTGTTTATGTACATTAACTTCATGATATTGTATGCTTTCGCCCTACCCAGCATTCCATTCATTTGTTCAAAGGACCATCATGCATTTAGTCAAAGGCTTTTTTTTAAACCTTCAAAGCATGAAAGGAGTTTCCTTTTGTTTGGTTTATTTGTTAGTTACAGTGTGCAGGGCAAATACAGGCTCCATCACGTAGTATTTTGGTTTGAAGACAAATTAGAATTTGTTCAGGATTTTGTTTTCACCGAGGATGTGTTGGGAGTCTACTCTTCATGAAATATATTTTCCAGAGGCTTCTGTTTGTCCTGGTTTTCGTAAGTCCGAGTGGTCAGGCCTTTGTTCCAAATATTGTGAAAGGTGGCGCCGCTGAGGATTCTTATGAAGTGTAAATAATGGCTATGCGAAACCCTGTGTGATTCTGAATGAAAAGAAGAATCATCACAATGCCTCATTTGACTAATTGTAGTTTGGTTGGCTGCCTTATTGTCCATGAGCTTATTCAAAACATGAAGTTGTGTGTCTTGAAGAGTCATCAGCCTTTTTGTCACAGACTCTCAAACTCAGTTATGTATATCCAGATAAGTTACCAAAAAGTACTTATTTCATTTTCCCTGTTTGGCCTGACAAACTGTACTAAAATGTAGTATGTACATTATATACATACGTGCAGTTTTAATCAGTACTCGGCTTTATGATATCTTGGATCTGCTTCGTACTTACAATGTTAATGGAAAACCACAATGCCCCAATTATTTCGGGGTGAAAAAAGATGCCCGTAAGTTGGCTGCTCTTCTGTTGTGTACAGGCAGTCTGTTCGGTTCTACTAGTTCTGGACTGAACAAGTTAGATGATATCCACTTGATATTAAATGAGCTGTTAAATAGATTTACTTCAGCAGAACATGCAGGTCTAAAACACATTATCTTCTTCTATGAAAAGCATTTGCGTTAATGGCAGGCTAATCACAGGCTACAGCTGAGCAGCAGTAGCGTTTGACAGCCGGATCTGTGACGGGCCGGGTCTTGCAGGCTCCGTCTCTGGTCCCTAATGGCTGCTCTCCACTCACTCGTCATATATTTATTCTTAAAGTGTCATTTTAAGGTTCATAATTTTTGAAGGTTAAAAAATGTCCAGATGTCATCCGCCACGGTGTCCTCGGCCTGTGTGTTGGATCTGATTGGCCGGGGAAAGCAGGAGGTGACTGTTGGGAGGATACAGAGCCAGTGATTTCCCTGGCACCCTCTGTCTGTGGTGTATGTGTGATATATTTACACACACCCGTGCACACACACACGCACACACACACATACTGACAACCATAACCACACACAGACATACATACAGACACACTAAATCAACCACACATAGACATTGACACACACACACCACCACACATTCTGTAGACACACACACACACACACACACACAAATATAGAGCTCTGCCGGAGGTGGTTATTATCATTGTTGTCACTCAGAGTTAGAAAGGCAGAGGACTGAGAATAGGATGTCTGGGCAGCGTTTGAACGGACCAAAGGCTGGATCTGAGTTCCACCGCTATTCTTGTCTTCCCTTTGTTTGAACAGCGCAGGTCTATCCCTCTTTCATCTGCTCAGAGGCCCTGCATTCATCACTTTTAATGCCATTCAGGAATGAATCATTATCTTTGATAATTTGCCCACTGTTGATTTTCAGATTGGGTTTAAATATGGGCCCTCCTTTATGTTGTCTCCAGTTTAGAAAAGGGAGATCTGATGTACTACAGCTAGCTGGGGCTGACAACTTTTTTCATTGGCAAACTACCTGGCTCCTCGTTTGTTTCAGTCCCACGATTGGTCAAGCAGTTTAGCTACACCTTATGACTGGGGAAGGAGGTGGTTTTTCGTCATATTTATTAAGTCTTAGTTATAGAAACATGTAAAAACAGTCATCTGATGCGAGTCTTGTTAGAGAGTTGTGTCAGATGTAGCTTTTGTTTTAGCGTTAACGTGTGAAGATTTACATTTTCAGCCGTTACCTTCAGATGTTGCGTGGGAAACGCTGAGGTCTAAACACGAATGTGTCACTCGTTCGAATTTTAGACACACGAGTGGCGACACTGGTTATCAAAGGACGTTTCCCCTTTTTGAACAGTTGCTGAGGTTTTTTTGTAAGCTGTGACGAACTCTCCGCGACACAAACGGATTGCTTCACAAACCTGTGATCATACTCCCCCAAAATGATTGACAATCAGTCTCCCTACTTACCAGCAAATGTTCTCAACACCAGCCCTGTTTTATCCGCTGAGTACGATGTAGCGGTTGGTGGTAGGAATGAGTGGAAACGCAACTTAGCAAACTCAGTAACAGCTTTCCCTTCACATGTCTTTGCTGTTTTCCTTCTCCCCTTTCTCATATGCCCCTCCTACTCCCCTCCTTTCCTCTACTTCCTTTCCTCCACTTCCTTCCTGTCCCCTTCCACATTTTTATCTTCCATCCTTTCCTCTCCTCCTTTCCTCATTTTAGTTCCTCTCTCCATTTCTCCCCTTCCTCTTCTATTCTTCTTTGTTTCCCGCCCTATCACTTTTTCCATTTCTCCTCTGTCCTTCCACTCTGTTCGTCTCCGTCCTTTCCCCAGTTTGCTCCTTTCTCCTGCTCTAGGAGTAATGTTGGTCTGAAGCTGTAAATTGGCTGTGGGTGGTGACACCAGGCTTGTTGTGTGATTTGAATGATGGCCCATGTGACAGCTCACCTATCATTGCTGTAGCTCCCTTGGGGGCTGGATGGGTACCAGTGGATCCCGCTGGTATTCTCTCTCTCCTCCCACTACAAAGGCGTTTAGTTCCCTAGATACAGCAAGAATACCGTCACCATTTTCCAATCCCAAGCCTGCTATTATAATTCAGCTGTGCCCTCAAGAGATATCGTCAAAGGCCACTTCCTTCTACTATAATATGGGACTTTGATGACTTCTGACGAGGTTTCCTATCACTACATTACAGTAGCCCTAGTAGCGCTTTTACTCTACGTCCATTGAGTGTAGTTTTTTGGGGAGGTGGTCCTAAGCGAGGATTTGTGGAATGACAGGATAGAGGATGAAAAGAGCAGTTTCGTTCAAGCTCCTTTGAGATAAAGAGGACATCATGGCGGCACATGGCTTTTGTCGCCACATCCCAGTAATAGACTGGTATGCGCATTACCACGGTTCCCAGGGGAGTCATTCCCCACCCACCCAGCCCCCCCCCCACCGCGAGGACGTCCTTCACATCTCCTCCACGGCAGTAGAACTGAGGTATTTGGACTTTGATGTCTTCTTTCACCATTGAAATGCAGATGGATGTGTGTTGGTCAGTAGTGGCGCAAAGTGACATGGTCTGGTGGCAGGACAAGGAATCATATTTAAAAGTATGTGATTCGGTCTGGATTGAATTTAGTCATACCAGTTACTATAAGCCCAGGGGTCTGGTTGTAAGCCTCTACCTTCGGTGCATGTTTACTGCTGCAGCATGGGTTCGAATCCCAGCCGCCACACTTTCAACAAAAAACTGTATCTTTCACCACTTTTCTGTCTAATAAAGCGGAGAACGCCTATAAGAACGACCAGGTAAATAATTATTAGTTCTATACCCTGATTGCATTAAATCACATCACACAGTTTCATGTGATTACCTTTTCGCTGTTTTCTTGGTGTCTTTTCCGTATTTTCTTTGGGGTGAGCCAAACATGAAAATACCCTCAAAATACAAAGGAGGGAATTATAACATGACACTTTAGAGGATGAAAAAGACTGTTTTACTTGAGCTCCTTTGAGATGAAGAGGACATCATGGCGGCACATGGATTCTGTCGACACATCCCAGGAATAGACTGGTAGGCGTGTTGCCATGGTTCCCCGGGGAGTCACCCCCCCACCATGAGGAAGTCCTTCACATCTCCTCCACGGTAGTAGAACTGAGGCATTTGGACTTTGATGTCATCTTCCACCATTGAAATGCAGATGTGTTAAGTCTCGGGTGCAGTCACAGATCCATCCTCGGACCATTTTGCATCTGACCAGGTGGTTGTGGGGGCTGAAACATAATTCTAATTATTTTTAGAAAGAAAATTACCCATACACTTCCAGTGCCAAAAGAGATTGTATTTCACCATAAAAATTGGATTGGATGGGGATGAATGCTTTGACTACATCAAGTCAAGAATACATAATGGGTCTTATTTTGTTAATGGAATTCTTGACAATTTTATTCTCCAACACAAAACGTATGTATGTAAGCATATTATGTATATATATAAATATATATATTTTTTTATATATATATATTGTTATATATGTATATATATATATATATATATACATACACACACGCTGCTCAAAAACATCAAGGGAGCACTGAAATCCCATCGGGTCTCGATGAACGATATCCCTACTGTACATTGTGTATTTTGCTGAGAACAAAATGACATCAATAGAAACGAAAAAGGTCAGTGGAAACCAAAATCACCAACCGACTGAGTGCTGGATTCAAACTCACACCGAAAATCAAAGTAAACAATTCAAATCCCAGGCTGTTCCAACTTGCGTATGTATTTCATCACGGCAACTCGTAATGTGACTCAGTAGTGTGCTTGGACCCACGTGTTTGTATGCACACCCGACAATGTCTGGGCTCCTGATGAGACGGCGGGAGGTGACCTGGGGTATCTCCTCCCAGACCTGGATCAGAGCATCACTGAGCTCCTGGACAGTCTGTGGTGCTACTTGGTGGCATTGGATGCACTGATACATAACATCCCAGAGGTTCTCAGTTGGATTCAGGTCTGGGGATTTGGAGGGCCAGTCAATGGCATCAATGCCTTCGTCATCCAGGAACTGCCTAAACAGTCTGGCCACATGAGGTTACCAGTAGTGAGCAGGACACTAGTAAAACACAAAACTAGAGAAGAATCAGTCAGGAAGGATTAGGAGAGAGCTGTCTGTTGTCAATTTCTGACGTTGCCTCTCCAGTGCACCTGTTGTAACATAAATTCGCACCAAATCAGGTGACATTGATTAAAAATCACGTATGCCTCCTCCCTAACTGGACAGCTTGATATCCCCGAAGGTTAATTGACTTTGTGTGATCCTGTGATAATTACGTGTTCCCGTAATTGTTTTGAGCAGTGTATATATATTTATTTATAAACCAGGTGGTATGAATTCTGAATGTTGAAAGACCTGTCTCCATGGTACGCAAGATCCATGAATCCCCGTTTTCTCAACCTGATCATCGGCAGTGCAAACCGTGGTTGTATATTGAATGCATGACACGAACCAGAAACATGAA
This sequence comes from Esox niger, assembly GCA_016801105.1. Lineage (NCBI taxonomy): Eukaryota > Metazoa > Chordata > Actinopteri > Esociformes > Esocidae > Esox > Esox niger. The sequence goes on from JACXGJ010014462.1 coordinate 7,433, forward strand.
TGCTGAAATGTACTTTCCGTTGGTCCCCCTGCGATTCGAACCCACTGCCTGACTTTGCCATCTCCGTGATCGGCACATTTGTGGCAGGATGCTGACAACCCTACTGCTTTAACACGTCGTCCCCAGTTCGAAGCCGAGTCAGATAGGGACATTGCAAAGTGGAAATATTTTACTCTCGTTGTTCCGCCACGAAACGCTGCTGACCTTTTCGGACATGGATGCTAAAGCCGGTTAATGTCATGACGACTCGACGCGGACAGCCCCGAGGAGTGCACCAGTAAGGACATCCTCTTTGGTCTTCACGCCTGGCAATGTCAGGCTTTCCACTGAAGGCCGTGATGGTGGCACTCTGCAAACGATGTATGTGGTTCCTTCGAAGCGACTCATTCTCTGCAGTTCGTTTCCGCAGAGAATGTCAAAATTTGCCGTAGCAGAGCTATTAGTTTAAACACATTTCCAGTGAGCAGCGGGCCGAGGGTTAGCAGTGTGGTTAATGTTATTGTCAGCTTCACAGTCTTAAGTTTTGAGAAGATAAAGTGTGGCAAAAGGCAGGTTTAGCCATAGTCATGCCTACGCGGCCTTGGATTATAGTGACGTCTCGAAGCTCAAGCTGCTGTACGCTGTGTCTCTAATTTAAACAGTCCTGGCCTCTTTCCCTGCCCGGTTATTAACTGAATTAATCATGTAAACATAGAGTACTACGTTGGCACTTCCTTTATCTGGCCTGGGAGAGGGGGCTGGAGGCTAGCCAAGACCTGGCAGGGATAGTTGGGGGACAGTGAAAGAGAGGGAGAGAGAAAGAAGTAGCCAGGTGATATTGGCACCCTCAGAGGTCCAGTCGTCCCCGGGCCGTCCATCCTGATCCCAAATCTGGAGAACTTCTGTATTGGACTTTTAGGCTAGTTTGAATGGTTGTTCCCGTGGTTCACTGCTACATTCGTTACCATGCAACAGGGGTGATGGGATTTGAAATGTACCACGTCCTATAGATTGGGTCTGCCTTAGCTCAGTGGGTGGACTGAATGAGGACGTGTCAGTTCGCTATCATGGAGGGGATGATATTCATTTCTGCTGTGGATAACACCTGTAGGCCCACAAGAAGTTCTTACCTGGTGCATAAGAAGGGTTGAAGTTCACCCAAACAACAAAATAAGCAATTGGTTTTCTTGCTGTATAAGCTGAGGATTATTGTCTTACCTTATTAATAGACATCTGATAGGCTGAAGTATACAAATCTGATATTTTTTCATTTTCCTTCAAAGCTTTCCCTTTAAGACAGGTAATGCCGTGATTCCATGCAGCTCACGGATAAAGGTTCTTCCCTGCTATCTGGGCTTGTGTAAACTGACCCTCCACTCATCTCTGAATGGAAAGACTGAGTCAAACACAGCCCACAGCTTATCTGCACTCTGCCCAGTTTTCATTAGCCTCATGCTACAGTCTCACTAGGCCACACTGCTATCTTGTTTCTGGCCGAGGAAGAAATAATCAATTTGGGAGAGATTCCACTGGCCCAGCTCGCTGTTTGATAAGACGTGGCGATGTCCCACGAGTTCTACATCTACTTTTTGACTGAAGCTCCCATGACAACCAAATTATTCTCGGCCAGGATAATTGTTGTGTCTGCAGAGCTCTCCACCTTGGCAACGGTTTGACCCATTTCTGGAGGGTAATGTAGCCTTCAGCATTTTAATTTGGGGGTAAATAAAGCGTGTCGGCGTCCATGTGTCTCAGGATGAAATATGAGGGTGGTTAGTGTTCCTCAACAGAGGCCACGTGGCAGTGAAAGAGGTCAGTGGGCATCTAATGAAAGCAGTACCTGCTCATTAAGAGTGTGCACATTACAGCTGTGTGTGTGTGTGTGTGTTGTGTGTGTTATTGGTGTGTCTGTGTGTGTGTGTGTGATTGGTGTGTGTGTGTGCGCATGCAGGTGACTGATATGCGTGTTCCTAAATGCGTGTGTACATACATGTTCTTCCGTGTGTGTGTGTGAGGTGGTCTCACCCAGAGTCAGCACTCCTCTTAATCTCCTGTCGTTCCAGTGTCGTTTTTCGCTCACCATTGATGACCTTCTCCGGTCAATTCTTTACCCTGCAGCCGCTACTCTACATGGAACGTTAGAAAGGAAAGCATCTGCTCCCTACTGACCCCATGGCCTCTGCATGGAACCTGCGTGGCGTTCTACTTGTTGATGGCATATGGGGAATACAGAACGAGTGGGATAATGGAAGCTATAATTAAGTTTACGTGCTACAAATTTAATCGCCATTAATAGGCTATGTAGACTTATTATGGACGTTGCTCTGGATAGACTTATTCAGGACTATAGACCTGTATAGACTTATTCTGGACTGTAGGCCTGGATAGACTTATTCTGGACTGCAGGCCTGGATAGACTTATTCTGGACTGCAGGCCTGGATAGACTTATTCTGGACTGCAAGCCTGGATAGACTTATTCTGGACTTCAGGCCTGGATAGACTTATTCTGGACTGTAGACCTGGATAAACTCATTCTTAACTATAGACCTCGATAGACTTATTCTGGACTATAGACCTGGATAGATTTATTCTGGTGTGTAGGCCTGGATAGACTTATTCTGGAGTGTAGGCCTGGATAGATTTATACTGGACCGTAGACCTGGATAGACTTATTCTGGACTATAGACCCGGATAGACTTATTCTGGAGTACAGACCTTCTGTGGATGACAACGTTACCTTGGTGCTCAACGTGAGAAGAAAAATGTTGACCTAATGTCAACTGGAACTGGCTGGCTGGCTCTCTGGTAAATGAACCTGGAGTCTTCTGTCACTGTTTGCCCAGAGACTATAATGATACCGAAGCAATGGAATAGGATTACGTTGAGTGCTAGGGCTCTCAGCCTTGTTTACTCCATCTGGCTGTAATAAAACTTTGCTCTGTTGGTTTGATAATGTTTTTTTAGGGGGTGTATTCACTATGAACCAAACGGAAAGGAACACTTGTTATTCATAACTGAATTTGCCCAAAACAAAACTTGTTTTTGGAACTATTGCGAAATGTTTCAACACGTTTCACACTAACAAATACACCCGTGGTCAGTCTAACACCTGATCCCAGTATTCATCTAAAGGGCCTATCTGAAGTTGCTCCTTTGTGGTTAGGGATTTCAGAAAGGCAATGCGTCTTCAGTCCTATCCCTCAGCTTTTTACAGCGGAGAAAACACGTTTTTTTGCTGGTGAGCGGAGGAGTCCTCCCCAGTGTCCCTGAGTCACTTGACCTGCTGATTGTACTAGCCCACGGATATGGTGTTCTTGGCGATGGTACCCGGCAAACATCTCTGCTGTCCTTGTTCTGCTTCACAGGATTATTGTATCAGGGGTATACAGACATTTCTCATTTCATCAGTGAGGAAGATGACATCTTCAGATGGACATCTCTCCTGACAAATCACAAGGCAGACGTTGTCAAAACATTTTGAAACTCAAGTTAGCAGACTAAGCGGAACGGTCCGTTAAATGCAAAAGTCACTTTAAAAAATAACCCATTTGAATTCTATCTTGTTAAGAATTAGCGTTAGCGCTTATTTGTATTCTGATCGAGCGGGTAAATGAGAGACGTGGGTGGTTGCGTTGTTCCTCTATGCCAAACAAACCATCCCTTTTGTGCAGGCACATCACCACAAATTATTTTGGTGGGATCCTGATGTCTTGTTTGAGTCGTTTGCGACAAAGACTGCCTCTTCCTCCGTCTGGTAACATTCCTCACCCCGCAAAGAGGAATGTTGAAGTGGAGCATATTTTCCCGGCTAGCTGCTCCTTGACTACATTACTTGCCATTCCATCACGCGCGATGGAGGGGCAGCTGCAGCACAGTAGATATGTTTCTTCCCAGTAGGACATCAATCTACGCTCGGGCTCAGAATGGTCCTTATCGTCTTCCTCCACTGAAAGGCAGTGGACATCCGACAGCTGTGTTTACGGGTGTCCCCAGAACTTTACAGCCGGGCTGTATAATGTGGTGCCGCGATCTGGAGGCTGCATTGTTGACGGGAGCTTGTGAGTAACTGTTCACCGCCCCTTTTATACCTGCCCGTAAACTGTGTACATGATGGATAAAATGTGATTACAGAAAACTGAGCAAATGTGTCAGAGCAAACCTGTTCACTCCATGGTGATATATTCCAGGAAAGGGAAACCTAAATGGTTGACTGGATTGTATATCGTAACCCCCCCCCCCGCCTTGGCAATAACACATTGTTGACCGGATTTTGATTGCCACATCTGTTTTGCCGGCCACTCCCTTTCGCCTCGACCCCAAAACCCCCACAGAAGAACATGACAAATGGAATCAGATTTCGGTTTAGCGCACGTCCAGATTGATTTTCACAATTTCCCCGTCTGACAGTTGCGAGCTGGTTCCTGAACAGACGGGTCTCAGTGTGTGTCCTCTCCGTGCACGTGTCATTGAATAGCCACACTTTCAGTCATTCATTCCTCCCCACTCTTGGATGTATTCGTAAATAAAGGGGAATATGTGGATTCCTTCCCGGGTGATCACCTGATATTTTAAGCTGCTGTGTATAACACACCTTCCAATCAATAGGCTGTTGCTGGTCTATGGCTGGCGGGAAATCGATGTCACGATGTAGAGGGCCCTCCGGTTCTTTATCAGAAGGAAGCACCGTGCTGCACATGTGCAGACAGACATGCTCCGTCTTTCCCGGTACACTACACTGACCCTAAAGGGTTTTCGTAGGTTGTGCACTATGAATGCTCTTGGGTACCATTCAGGGCACAGACTGGCCCCCCCGGATCGAGGACGATGTCATACCTCAATGTGGTTCACACTGAAGAATGTCTTTCATTTGTTCGTTTACTGTAGTTAACAGTTGCATTTAGAATGAATTGAGGAGACAGGAAAGGTGTCCTGACTTGATGCTAGAAAACAGTACCTTGAAAAATGATCCTATACATGCTGTGTGTACAGTATGTGTGTTGCCACAATACAGTAAAATCACTTAATGCTGGTTGGGTTTTATACCCGTAGTTTCTTTTGTCTTATTTTTACACAGATACTATAAAATATTATTTTGTATTCATTATAACCTATGAAAGATGTCTTTAGCAAATTCAGTTTACCCTTTCTAAACTGAACAAGATGAAATCCAGCCTGCGTTTTTTTGTGACTCAGTCTACTCTTGCATCACCTGTGCTTTGCACTTCGATCCTCAGTAGCTGGTTGTATTTGATGACGATGGGCCAATGTTTGAAGCAAAACAGCGTGATAAAGTTTCAAACGGAGCAATGAGGGACCACCTGGTGTCTCGTTTCAGCCGAGGAGCGACACATCAGTGCGCGGTGCCAACGGTTACTGGGTTGGTTTTGAACTGGCACCACTCTTGATCTGCTGACGACATCCCGCCTGTCAGAAGGCAACCAGCATTTATTTCCCTCTGTGTAGTCTGCTTTCCAAGCCAGCGTAGCGTAGCTGGGAATGTTATTGACTTCCACTCCAAACACCATGACTTTGTTTTGGTGTTGATCTCAGTCATGATGATCCTCGCCATTCGATGTGTATGACACAGACGGCCAGGGAGGGAATGCAGTGTTGTAGAAGTAATCTAACAACCTCCTGGTTAGGAGTTAGTTTGCCAAGCGAGAATATACAAAAAGGTGAGTTTAGAAGTGTTGAAGAGATTTGGGCACCGGTATGGGATCACTTTTGTCATTAAGATCATTATAAATATGATGGTGTAGATGGACCATTTGTAGACTTATTCTGGATTTTCTTTCTTTGTCTGTATTAGTTCTGGAGTTTTTCTATTAGTTCTTGAGTCTTTGTATTAGTTCTGGAGTCTCTGTATTAGTTCTGGGGTATCTGTATTAGTTCTGGAGTCTCTGTATAAGTTCTGAAGTATCTCTATTAGTTCTGGAGAATCTCTCTTAATTTTGGAGTGTCTCTATTAGTTCTGGAGTGTCTCTATTAGTTCTGGAGTATCTCTCTTAGTTCTGGAGTATCTCTCTTAGTTCTGGAGTCTCAGTGTAGACTGTAGAATGCATCTCGAAGGATCAGTTCAAGTTGACTCCCAAAACTCAGTAAATCAATCTGTATGGGTCCAGGTTTGTGTGTGTGTGTGTGTGTGTGTGGTTTATGAATGTGGGAGCAGAGGATATGGGAGGCAGTGTTCTAGATGATGAGAGACTCAGATTACATCCTCCCAAAACATTCCATTTCTAAGTATGCGTGTGTGTGTGTGTGTGTGTGTCGAGTGTCCATGATTAAGTGCCTCTCTGCTCTCCACCTCACCCCCAAAACACTCACTCTTCTTCTCCCTGTTCCTCCATTCGGCGCCCCCTGTCTCTACACACCTGGTCCAGACCCCCGCGTGTCTCATGAATTTATCAGAGACACCTGGTGCTCCGATACTATTTCAGAAAATGTAAAATACTCCCAGCTGTGCTTGACTCAGCTTGCCCGGCTTGACGGACTGATGTTGGATGAACACAAGTCCCGCCCATCTGGCATGCCAAGCTGACTGAGCCAAAGTCCTGAACGCTTTGAAACTCCAACGATACCCGTTGAACCCATGGTGGATGTCTGTTCAGGCACAGTGTGGACCCTCAACATGCTTCCAGTAAATTTCCCCAGAGTTGAGCGTGGGGTCAGGTGACCCGGAATGGGTGGGATTTGACTTTTTCCTTTTTCTGGAAATGAATGTACTTAAAATCCTGCCCACTCACTGGCCCCGCCCACCCCAGAAACAGTCATGACCGGAGTCAACTACGGTTGGCCCGTTTTTTAAAGCCCTATTGCATGTATGTCTGATTCGTTCATCTAAGGCATTCGAAGGCTCTTGGAACATCAGTTAGCTTCTAGAGTTATTTTTCGGCGGCATCATTTATCTTCTTTTCTCCCTTTCTTGTCTCTCTCGCTGTCCCTCTGTCTCTGTTAAGAAGAGTCAAACCATTCGTAGATGAAACAAACTTTTGAAGTTGCTCAGGAGAGACATCACAGGCAGTTGAACAACACCAGAAGCAGCAGCGTCAGTGCTCACAGCACCAGGGCCGAGTGGCACATCGTGTGCAGATGTGGACCAATGAAATCATCATTACTGCCAGAACACAGGACCCATGGCACTCCTCCGCTCTGAAGGCAAGATTGGAAAAGCACATGTTCCGTGTGAAAGACACCAGAGGGTGTAGGGCTTTTGGGAGCCGTCGGGACTCTGTGACGGCCTGGGAAACAGCACGTCAACCTCTTCTGACTTAAGTCAATTCTGATTTCTAGCTGGGGTCTCTCTAGCTGGGGTCTGGTCTCTCTAGCTGGGGTCTGGTCTCTCTAGCTTGGGTCTGGTCTCTGTAGCTGGGGTCTGGTCTCTCTAGCTGGG
>JACXGJ010014463.1:0-14799 GCA_016801105.1 Esox niger
GGGGGGGGGGGGTATATTGGTAGGAGGATCTGTAGTCCATTAGCATTAGTTGTCCATATCTGGTATTGCAATATGCTTATACAGCTCTGGAAAAAAATAAGAGACCACTGCAAAATTATCCGTTTCTCTGGTTCTACTACTTATAGTTGTGTTTGAGTAAAATGAAAATGTTTGTTTTATTCTATAAACTACTGACAATATTACTCCCAAATGAAAATATTGTCATTTAGAGTTTATTTGTAGAAAATAGCTGGGCAAAATTACCCAAAAAATATGCATTGTTTTGAGACCTCAAATAATGCATAGAAAAGAAGAAGAAAATCAACAAGAAAATACAAATTTTAACTTAGGAAGAATTCAGAAATCAATATTTGGTGGAATAAACCAGATTTTTAATCACAGCTTTCATGTGTCTTGGCATGCTTTCCACCAGTCACATTTCTGTTGGGTGACTTTATGCCACACCTGGCACAAAAATTCAAGTAGCTCAGATTTGTTTGATGGCTTGTGACCATCCATCTTCCTCTTGATCAAATTCCAGAGGTTTATAATGGGGTTCAGGTCTGGAGGTCAAGCTGGCCATGATCTGGTGGTCCTCCGTCCACACCTTGATTGACCTGGCTGTGTGGAATGGAGTGTTGTCATGCTCGAAAAAAATCTCAGAGTTGGGGAACATTGTCCAAGCTGAAGGAACCAGGTGTTCTTCCAGGACAACGTTATACTTGGCTTGGTTCATGCATTCCTCACAAAGACAAATCTGCCCGATTCCAGCCTTCCTGAAGCATCCCCACATCACCAATCCTACACGAAATTGGGTGTGAGACATTGTGGCTTGTAGGTCTCTCCAGGTCTCAGTCTAACAATTAGACGACCAGGTGTTGGGTAAAGTTGAAAATTTGACTCGTCAGATAGGATGACCTTACTCCATTACTTTACGGTCCTTCAGCCTGTGGTTTATCGCTGCAAACTTCAGCTTGGCTCTTCTTTGCTTCTCATTGATGAAGGGCTTTTTCTTGATTTGCACGACTTCAGCCCTGCCCCTAGAAATTGTTTTGAACATCCTCACCATGCGCTTCATCCCAGCTGCTGCTTGCTATTCTTTTTGTAGGTCACTTGATGTCATCCTACGGTTGTTGAGTGACATTCGAATGAGTTGACGACATCTTGGTCAGTGGACAATCATTTTCGCACTCTGCCAGTCTGTAGCTTTGTTGTCCCCAATGTCTGTTGCTTGACCTTGTTCTTATAAACTGCTGTCTTTGAAATTTTCAGGACAGAAGCAACATGACGCTGACCATCCCTCTGCCAGTAAAGCCAGAATTGAACCCTACTTTTCCTCACTCTAAGCTTTTCTTTTCAACTCTTTTGTCATACTGATTTTTTAATTTTTTTTATTCAAATTACCTTTGAGGTACTACTTGCACTGTTTTTGCCATCCAGCTTGTCCTATTTCAAGAGGATAGTGATAACCACAGCAGTGGTTTTTATACTTTTCCTCATTAAATAAGATTTGGTTCAAGTAATCAGTACCTCATTAAGTAAAATGAGGTGTGCCTGTGCTGAAATTTATCAGGCACTCTAATGGAATGGATGCCATACATGTAGAGATGCTGATTTAAGAGAAATTAGCAGTGGTTGTCGTGGAAAATCAACCACTCTTTACTAAAAACAAATGCACTTCCCCCACATGGTCTTTTAATTTTTTCACAGAGCTGTAAAACTATACAACACCACTTTGACTTGCCTTTTAACAAATGCATTGTCTTCCTTTAGCCCAGGCACCATTTTTTTTATGACCCATTTCTGAGACATGCTGTGCATCGTGATGGTGAGCTGCTGTCTTTTCCCTTTCCTGGAATCTTTTTATGGGACAACTTCATATCAGAGGAGGAGGAGAGGGAGTTGATAACCAATATGGACCTGAATGCCTGGAAAGTATCGCAGTCTGGCAGACAGAAACAGGTTTGTTATCTTGTTTTGTTTGCTGCTATTTAAGTTATAGCAGGATGATATGATTGTTGACGTGCACAGGGGCAGCACCTTTGACATTTACCTGTGTTTTACTTCTCTATTAGGGAAACACCCATGGTAAAAACATTTACTCCGAAGCAAAGAATAAAAATATGTTCTTGACCTTTGCAGGACTTTGGCCCTAAAGTGAATTTCAAAAAACGTAAAGTACGTCTTGGTGACTTCTGCGGCCTGCCTGCAGTCAGTCGTCATTTGGTGTCGCGGATGTCCCAGGAGCCGGTCCTAGCTGGGTTTCAACCAGTGGAGCAGTGCAACCTAGATTACCACTCACAGCGTGGGTCTTCCATAGACCCACACCTGGATGACAGCTGGCTGTGGGGGGAGCGTCTGGTCACTGTCAACCTGCTTTCAGACACCACCCTGACGATGTCCCTGGAGCAGGGGTTGACAGAACTGGGACAGGGGGAGGTCAGGGTGTCTGTGCACCTCCCCCGCAGATCCCTTGTTGTGGTGTATGGCGAAGCACGGCACAGATGGAAGCATGCCATACATAGACAAGATATCCATGAGCGCCGGGTGTGCAGTACCTTCAGGGAGCTGTCGGCTGAATTCCAGTCTGGGGGTGCACAGTACAACTTAGGCTCCCAACTGCTGGACATTGCTCTGGGGTTCAAGGGAACGCCTGTCTAGAGACAATGCCATGATTACAATTTCATCGTTTTGTTTACGGTCATGATTTGGCCTGTTGTTGTGATTCGCCTGGTTCATTGAAAGTTGGATTGCTTGATTAATTGAATCTGTGAAATTCAGTTCTGGCAACTTTGTGCCGATAACAACGATGAAGTTATGCTGCATTTAATGTACAATGTTGAGAAGTAAAATCATTCTCAGATCTTGGAAGAATTATAAAGCTGTTGTAACTTAAACGATGTTCCGTGTCATTGCAAACCTTCCATTGATATTATCAGGATTTCAGCCAGGGTTTTTGTCGGACCATGTAAGCGGAGCTGGCCTAGAAGAGCAAATGTCTCTGGCTGACTGAGTGCCTGACTAACTACCTACTCCTTATTTAACAGCGTAGTGGGTACAGAAGTGTAATACGCAACAACAGGTCCCGGGTTCGACTCCCATCTTAGGCAAAACATTATGCCTGCGGATTTGTTCAGGACAGACCAAAACGTTGCTGGCTACAACCTTCAGCATCCATGTTATAGGAAGCCTAAAATAAAACAGTTCTTGTGGATATTAAGATTTGTTCAGGATAGACAAACACTTCACTGGCTACACAATTTGTCTGTTCACCTGACAAAAAAATTAGTTATTGTCACCTGTATTGATAGTTTTTGTATCAATGTCATTCAAGAATGGCTAATAAGATTTTTAAACGGCCAGTGGCAAAAGTCATTCAGGCCATAGTTGCTATTTGTGGTGGAGGTGAACTTCATTAGAAACGTTTTTCAGTTTAACGCAATGCCTAATGGTGTCTAATGAAATATTTCGGACTAATAAGCTTTAAAAAAGGCAGTTGGCAAAAGTCATACAGGCCATAGATGCTTTTTATGGTGGAGGTAAACCAAATATGAAACGTGACTCAGTTAATCACAATACTTAATGGTGTTTTGCGACATTTTCAAATGTATAGCTCTGTGGTGTTAGGGTTAGACACCTACTCTTACCTGGGACACCCGGATTGGAATCCAGGGGGGGGGCAACAACCAAAGCTTTTTATTTCCGGCAGCCTTGTTTGTGTATGGGTTAATTTCCATTTAATATTGTTGTTTTGATGCTTTGAAAGTAAATGGCATGGAAAGGAGTTGCATGTGTAATTAAGGATCTTAAATAGAACAAGGTTTTGTTGTGAAAATGTTTTGATGCAATGATTCCTCAGTGTATTCCAGGGAAGTCTGCTATTATTATCGCATTGCAGCGGGTTGAGGTACAACCAAGTTGAGGAATAATTTGTGCAGACCCAGCATTAGTCATAAGTTGTTTGAAATCTAGAAAGCCTTGAAAAGATTTTTAGGTGGAAATAATGATTTTTTTTTTATTACAGATGGAAGAAACGTTAGAAAATATATTATTTGGTCAATTGTATGAGGAAGAGATGTGGAAGATGTACTATTTGTAAAAAAAAAAAAAAAAAAAAAAAGAGGTCAGGGGTGGTGTATTTTGTGTAGGTGAAATAGGAGTAGTTTGGTATATATAGAGAGATAGTTGAGAATTGACTAAAATATTTGAGGCATCATTATCCTATAAAACTTAGAGGGAAGATGTGATGTATTTTTGCACTTCACCATGAGTCCAATAAGGAATGTTATGTCCACTTCAAAGTATTTGTTTCGTTTCAATTTCCCCCGGCTCGGTGTTTAGAAAACGTGTGCATTTAGTTTACTCTGCAAAATATATTTGTTAAATATTGGTAAATACATTGACAAAAGTCTTTGTTTTATAGATATTTACACAGCATTAAAACGCTGAAGTAGTGTAAACCTGAACCGACCGTATTTGAAGTGAATCTAAAAATCCCCTATGGAAGAAATTAGAGATGTAATAACGCTGCAAAAACAGGAGGTTTTGACGATTTTGGGGGTATTATCCCTCATACCATTTAAAATGCAGGTTATGACGGTCTCCCTAAAAATGAAGCTTTTCCCCGGAGCTCGGATTGATAGTTCACATTTTTCTAGTGCAGTGTTTATTTATAGTGAACTACGATTTCAATATTCAAGTCTAACGGAAACGTAGTTTCATGCACTGTGTAACTTTAAATGACGCACACAGGTTAAGAAAGAGCGAGTTCATTTGTTGAATTCCGTCATGTCCGGCCATGCCTCGTCAAGTTTTTACCGGGAAATTTACTGAGCTTCCTTTGTGCACTGGTACGTATAGTTGTTCTTAATGCAAACTCTAAGCGATTCAGTTAAACAGTCTTACTTCACAATACAAATAAGTCCTGCCATTGAATATAAAATTGCTCATTTGCCATTGACATGTAGTTTCCGGCCGAAACAACGTGATTACCTGCGACTTCGTTCACGATACTGTCCTGCCTACTGTGTTTAATCATATAACTGTCATATGAACTGTTTTAATTATCTGCAGAAATAACATATATTTAAGTATTTATTTTTGTTTTGGCGCATTACGTTGTCCTTTGAATATACAGACAACACAATTATCCCCTATGTTGTTTTCAACTCCTCCCATTCGTTGAAAACAATTATGACAATACATTTCGCCCTTTCTCCGTATCATTCTGTCTGGACTGAGGTCTCACGGTAGTTTTCTCCGCGTTTACCTTTTACTGCAAATGATAGGCACGCCCCTAGTTTTCTGCATGTTTAACTTAAGTAGCGCTGACCACTTCACTTTCATTCTTTGCTTGTGTAGTGCACACTAAAGATGGAGAAAATAACAGAAAAACTACTGCTGGAGAAATGCACTCCAAAAACAAAAAAACTGGAAGAAATCAAGACACTAAAGTAAGTAACGCCTGGTTTCTGTACACCGACGATATTGATCATTTTGCTTATTTAATAAAACGAAATGTGATTGTCTGAAGGATCTGTTCAGCCTAAATGCAGATTTTTATCTTAATCCTAGGGTGAAAATGTTTGTAACAGCGTTGTTTCTATGGTTATATTTTATCCTTTGTCTTGAAGTGGTCATACTTATCCTGTTCTTTTCCCCATAAAGTCTAGCCAATCTGTGTCTGAGAAAACGTGACCTGCCCGTTCCCCTGCTTTCTCGTCTCTGCTGCCTTGAACAACTGGATCTGTCTGGGAACAGACTTCAGGAGATGCCCCCGGGGCTCAGCCTGCCTTCCCTACGCACTCTGGACCTGAGCAACAATGACATGGAGGACGTCACCACTTTAAATACACTGACCACCCTGGAAGAGTTGAGGATGGAGGAAAACCTCTATGTCACTGTAAGGATCTACTGCTCACTCATTGCTTTCATTCAAGGTTTTATGCTGGCGGGGTTTCATATGGTTTTGTTCTAAAGTTCTGCTTTTCCAATTTATGCGTGGCACTTTTTGAGTACAAATTCTCAGAATATTCTTATCTGATTTGAATGTACAATCGTTTCCCATTAAAATTCATTGCTGTGTGTGTTTTTCAGATTACTGACAATTACAAGTTGATGATCCTTCTGCCCAAGCTGAGGATTTACAATGGAAAGGATATCAGCACTACAGCCAACCATATGCGCTTTGTCAACAGTGAGACTCTCAGGAAGAGGGTACGAGCTGTTGTGCTGTAGTTCATTCCACAGTTCAGCTTCATTTAAAATTTCACTATTTACCGATTTTGTTAGATTATGTGGTAAAATTCAATTTCTGTCACCTATAAATAACATTATATATTTCATTCAAATGGGCTGTGTCGTTTGGTACAGGTGTTAGCGGTGTGGGACGCGAGCTTCTCTCTCGATTATGTCCCAAAAGAGAAACTAGCCACTGTGGAGAGGGACTTTGTTAACACTGTTTGTCATACAGTTAAATATGGCCCCAGCTCCCTGGCTGGCTATACAAAATGGAGGGTATGTATTAAGTGATTGTTGTTGATATCATGCCAAATCTGAACCATGTTTGTTCCCTTACTGGTTTCTGGAATTGTTTTTTTGGCTCTGTCCATTGTCTACTTTGTTTTTGACATTCTTTCATGGGTTTCTAGGTGGAGATGATCGCTAAGGAGTACATTAGTTCTCTGACCAAGCCAAATGAAGAAGACATGGATACAGAAGAGCTTGCTGATACAAACAATTTTTGCGTAAGGATTCATCACTCTAGAAATAATTATTTTATTAGAGGTTACTTCAGTACAGTACAGTGATACAACAAAACTGTGTCACTGCTAAACTCAGACGGTTGTGTTTGGAAAAGGTGTTCAGGAGTGTGGATAGGGACCGGCTCAGAGTGGTTAAATACTGCTGAAAGAAGTGAAAGAAGATTAGTGAATGTATAGCAAAAAATGTAAACAGTTGTCAACAAACGACTCTGTTTCGATTTGGAGAGGCCTCTAACAGATTTCCAACTACAAGCCTAAACCCCTCCCCCCACTCCATTAATGACCTGCAACTTGCCAATGACCTGATTTGAAAGACAAAAGGGCAGTTCTGACAACATACCTTCTCCCTGTGTCCAGCCATCAACACCTACCCTCGACCATCAGGGCCCATCGCCCATCCCACTCATCCCCACCTCTGCCACTACAATGGAACAATGCAACAGGGCCTACAGTGTCCACCCTAAAGCACTGTGCAGATCAGCTTTCTGCTGAGTTTACTGACATCTTCCAACACCTTCCTGGAAACATGCTGCATCCCAGCCTGTTTCACATTGTCCATCATACCAGTCCCCCAGAAATCAAGGATCACAAGACTTAATGATGACAGACCCATCGCCCTGACCTCTATGGTGATTAAGTTATTTGAGCCCTCTCTGCTCAAGACCATCACCAACCCACTGCATTTTGCCTACAGAGCCAACAGGTCTGCAGGCTATACGGTCAACATGGCTCTTGACTTTGTCCTTTTGCATCTGGACATCCCTCAAACCTATGCCAGAAACTTGTTTGTGGACTTCAGCTCTGTATTCAGCACCATAATTCCCACTTTGCTCCAAGACAAGCTCTCACGACTGGTAGGGCCCGAGTCCACATGTAGGTGGATCACAGCATTCCTGTCCGACAGGAGGCAGCACGTGAGGCTATGGATCACTTGTCCGACCAAGTTTGTGGATGACGCCCCCTCGTCTGACTTATTTCTGATGGAGACGAGTCCGTCCACAGGTGGGAGATTAACAGTAATCCCATGCTCAGTAAGTTTATAATACGCCGTTTGAACTTGATTAATCAAACTCCCACGACCGGCTCCTTCTCTACCTGCACTCGTGATGCTGCTACTGTAAGCCAGTGAGTTTTGACAAACTACTTTAACCAAATAATGAACAATCTATCTTTACCTTTTAATAGAAGGATTTGGGAGAATTCTGAGATCATTTTGTGTTGGTACGGGTTCTGCAGGCTTCGTCTCGGTCTTAGCGATCTGTTTTTCTATTCAGTCAATGGCATCTTACCATCTTCAGTCGTTCCAACTCTTTCCGTTGTAAGCCTTTGCTTCCCTGTACTGTTGCTTTATTTGCTTTCTTTTGTCGGGGATCTGTTTGTTAGATCTGAAAACCATTACAAGACGCCTAAAGACGTGTATGCACGCGACCCGTTAACCGGCAAACCCTGCCCCAAGGTCCGGGGCCCGGCACCAAATGAGAGCCGTGTCACTCATCAACGGCGTAGTGCACTTTTGCACTGCTATCCTAGTCCATCCTGACCACCTCCATCACCGCCTGGTACGCTGCAGTCGCGGCTAAAGACATGGGCAGGCTACAATGCATCATCTGCTCTGCAGAGAGGGTGATTGGCTGCCATCTTCACACCTCCTGGACGTGGAGGCGAGTCGGTGTGATGGGGCTGATCCCTCTCTCCCTGGAAAATTACAATTCAGAACTCCACCCACTGGTAGACGGTGGAGGTCGACCAGATCTCTCGCCGCAAGAACAATTTCTTTTCAACAGCAGTTTGCCTTATGAACCCCCCACCCCCCCACAAATCTATGACCCCCTCTGGATAATTCTTGCACCTTTACATATTTTTTTGGTAATGTTTTAATGCTCAGTCTACTGTTTTCTTACGCTCAGTCCACTATTGTTTTTATTTCTTTTGTATAAATTTCTGCATCAACAGACCAGAACAAATTCCAAATTTGTGGTGAAACATGCTTGGCAATAAAACTCTTTCTGATTTGAATATTTCAGAGTGTCCCTTCTCCAGCCAAGAGAAAGCACTCCAACTCCGCTGCTGCGTGTGACATCATCCTCACCCCACAGAAAAAAAACAGAGCATGTGTCCCAGTGGAGGAAAGCCCGCGGAAGTCCAGCCGTCAGAAAGACATCCCTCCGAAGGCAGAGCAGCGCAGCACAAGCACAACAGCCAGCCCAGCTGGCCAGGCCTCGGCAACCCACACCAGGATCCAGTCCAAAGTCCTGTTGACTCCTAGGGAAGGCTTGAGAGAGCGATCCCAGCCCCAACAGGACCTGGCCAAGAAAATGCACACTCCTGTAATGTCTGTCTCGCAACCGAGAGCAGTCAGTGAGATAACTGGGAAGGTAATGTTCGTTTTTTATATTAGGGATGTTCCACTGTTTTAAGCTACATTCCACCTATAAGAATAGATGTTTTGAGCAAAACCTTCATGAAATAGATCATCTGCCGTGTTTGATAGAACCTTATGGTGTCAGGGGAACAGTAGAGGAGTAACAGAGGACTCTTGGACATTTGTGTCTTACGTTTAATCAGGTTGCACGTTATGACGGCTTTAGCTCCTTATTGATTAACAGAAGAACTCTCGTCTGTTCCCCCCCAACCATCCTATTTCCCCCTCCCTTCCCATTGTTGTTCACCACAGGAGCCTGTCAGTCTGGAGCCAGTACATGTCCTGCAGTGTCACAGTAAACAGGACAGCCCTGACGACTTCAGTACACAGCTGTGGGCCTGTGCCTTTCAGCCCCTTTTATACAACGATGGAAGTGAGTACTGTCCTGTCTTTCTCCTAACACTCAGTGCCTTGGAAATGTAGGAAGACCCGTGATCAGTTATTTCATATTACTGGATTCAAAATGGTACCTTGAAATATTCTTCTGTTATTGTGAATCCACACTGATTTTATGTTTGGAAGGATTTTTTTAGGCAAGGATTTTTCTAAGCATTCAACCTGTGGAAGCTCCTAGTTAACACAAATAAATAAAAAAATGTCATGATGAGCAAACTTACTTCACCAATGGTCTCTCTCTACCGGGGAACCATTAAAGTCATTGGGGATCATTGTTCAGGCTGTGAATCTGGACCATGGTGGGTGTCCAAACCAATAGAGACCGTGTTGGAAAAATAAACAAATATGAGAAGCTGTTCTTCTCCCTGTTGCTTTTCAGATGTGAAAGGTGAGACGCCTATAGTCGCAACTTGTGGAGGAGAGTCTATATGCCTGATAGACTGCGACACCGGACTGGTTATGAAGAAGTACAAGGTCCCTGGCGAGGTCAGTTGTGCTTTCGTGCACTACCCGGGGAAACCTCCACTGTAATCAAATCCTGAGGAAAAAGGAAAACCAACAGCTTTGATTGTACCCTGCAGGACTTCTTCTCTCTGGCGTGGTCAACTGTGCTGATGTCCCGGGAGGGCAACGGTGGCCTGCGGCCCTGCAGTATCTTGGCGGCGGGGGGGAAGAGGGGCCTGGTGAAACTGCTTCATCCCAGAGCCAATATGGCGTACGGAGAGTTCCGCGCCAGCCGCAAACCCCTGTCAATCCTCTGCTTTAGCTCTCGCCAGGGAAACTTCCTCTTTAGTGAGTGGCTACTTTTTGTGTTCTTTAGTGGTCTTATAAGCTTAGTTGGTTCTTATAAGCTTTCTGTAGGTCCAATACTCATAGAAGGGTCAAGGTGCATTACTGAAAACGGTGCAGTATGATGTAGTGAAGCTTTCGTCATTTTACTAAATGATTTTGATTTGTTGCAATGTTTTGTCTTATCACCTCACTGACCTGTATTTTCATCTTATGATAATGTTGGAGACTCAAACAAATGACTTTATATTATAGGATATTAAGATGACAAATGTTTTATTAGACTTATGTAGGGGACAATGGCAGAAAAATACCTTGTACCCTTTTGATGGTCTTGGCCTTTCTAATGTTAAAAGGACAGCCACAAAGAGGGTTCAGTAATTAAGAAGCTTAGCCCTTCTATTTGCTAGTTACAGTGGACCAAACATCCTGACATTGGAAACATTTTAATACCTGCAAGTGATTGGGATTTTTCCCAAAGCACCATTCTGCTATTCTCCTGCAGTTTTATGACAGAATTCCATTTTCTGTTTGTTTCATCTTTCCCTGAGCGGTTATGTGGTGTTTGTTTCAATTCCTTGTTTCTTTTTCCCCCTCAGCTGGTTCAAATGATAATAAGATTGTATTGTGGGACATTGGTGGAGTGGACAGCGAGTACAATTTCAAAGTCATGTGAGTATTGTGTCAGTGTCATGTTAGCGAAGGATTCACGGTAGATTTAAGTATTTACAGAAGTTTGTCTAACTGTGGTTTTAAAACATTTTATGACCCAACAGTCAGCTGCTGGTATTGGAGACCACCTCAGCCCCCCTGCACGTCTGCCTGCCCCCCGCCACTCCAGATACACACCTCATTGCTGCCTGTGACAAGGGGCTGCTTATCTACAACATCCAGCTCAACAAAAACACCATGAAGAGGTGACAATCCCTAGTCTCTTTCTGTCTGGCCCTTGGGGTTATTTACTTCTCAGTCTGACAGGAATAAGCTGGTCGGGAGGATGTGGTATTCACTAAGCAAGCAGTGTGACTTCCCGGACATTTGCTGCGTGAGAAACGGCTCACTGTTTTCTGAGCACGATCTTCTGAGCACCAGGTCCCTGTCTTTCCCCCCTGCAGGTCAGAGGAGAATGAGATCACATTCCCTGTGTATGAAAAGGAGGACAAAGACCGTAACTACCACACAATCGATGGTATGGGATTCCTCACAGATGAAATTGTTGGTGAGTAAACTGTTAGTGTTAACCTGGCATAATATTTAATCTACTAGAATGTTAACAGGTGTTCTTTTTACGTGACAGGAACTCATTACAATCAGTTGACTGTGAAATGCAACTTTTGTAAATCTAGCATGGTACTGAAATCCTCCCTTCTCTTTTGCCTCAACATCTTTTCTGTCCCTTTCCTCCTCTCAGCCTCTAAGAGTCACATGCAGGGCTCAATCTACCTGTGGAGCTGGAAGCTCACAAATGCAAAGAGAGCCAATCAGAAGAAGACTGTATGTGCTGTGATTCTGGCGGAGCTGCAGTGGTCCAGAACCGACATCCCCTACCTGTCGCTCAGCACCTGCCCCCGTGAGTCACCGCATTTCACACCATGTCCCTAGTACATCCTTCGTTACGTTAATAGCATTGATTGATTGAACCGACTGTCTTAGCATCACAGAATTTGGTGTGACTGATCACTCAACACCCATATCACCCACCTGACACACTTCTTGCATTGGCTGCTGCAAATGACTGAGTTGCAAAATGTCCCTAAAGAGTTACTCTCATCCTCAATTTATGGCCCGCCCCTTTTAAAAGTAAAAAATCAATATATATCCCTCACCAAAAATCCACGTAATGTTTTTTTGCTTGTATATCAATTTTGCGCCACGTTTCTATGGCTGAAATTTCTGTCGATGTTTAGCTTCCACTGACCGGGCTAAAGGACAGTCAAATTAAACATTTGCGACTAAATGGTCATATGAGACCTGGGACCCCACCAGAATCCCCCAGTTCAATAAGTGGCCAAAGCCCAGTCGGCCTTGAGCTGTATCCCTATGGACTGTTGGCGTCCACTCCAGCACAAAATGAAGTGTCTGCTGCTGAGGCAATGGAGATGGGAGGCGTGTGCACACTGCAAAAACCTGTGACCTACAGAGAATGTCTTGTGTAGGTGTTTGTAGGGAGCATGGTTGAGCGCATGCATGCTGTTTGGCAGTTACTGTTCACTAGGTGACATTTCTGCATTGGAGTGATGCCACATGGTTTTGTAGTATCCTTTGTGGAGGTACCACCCAGTACACCCAAAAGGGAGTGTATTTCATACAAGAGTGATAGGCATTCCTATTATGGGTGCTTCTATGTCAAAATTGCAATCGCTGTTTGGAAACACAGCGGCAGCAATGAGCTAATTTTTTTTTACTAAAACTGCGCAAAATATGACATTTGCAACAAACTGTCAAAATGAGGACCTGAATGGATATTTCACTAACTACAGCCTCAACATCTGGTTACCGAATGCCTTTTTCAGCTTGACATATCTGGTCTCACCTTACTCTTTCAAAGAGGGAATGTGTGAGCTGCTACCTGGGAACTGCACCTCTTGATTCTCTTTATGAGTACATTTGCCCCATTTTGTATTTTAATGTTTATTTATCCATTTGTATTCATGTGATTTTTAAGATTGAGGTGTCTTGTACTGCTTTTGAGTGTCTTTTGGTCAGGCCATTCTCAAGTGACCTGGGTAAATATGTTTTTTTTCACACAGGTAAAGGCTATATTGTTTGTGGTGACGAACGAGGGAGATTGTGGACTTACCATGTAACAGATGTCCTTGAGGTCAAAAAGAGCGGCAAAACAATTCCTGCAACAGAGGTACTTTCTCACAGCCCTCTGCTTCTCTGCACAATCCACTGCCTTCCAGTTTAAGCTTGCATACAGTGTTTGGCTGCAACTAATGGCTGTATTGGTAATCGAGTGTTACTTAGTTAGATGTGTGTAATGTTTGAATGTACACTTTTTTTTTCTTTTTTTTTTTAAACTACTGTACAATTAAGTGTTTCCTCATCATGCTTATCGCAAATTTTTTGGGGGGAGTAAATTGTTTCTAGAGATTGGGGATTTACTTTTAAGTTTCTATCATTGGGAATATCCGATTTGGGAACTCTGATTTTTGTCTGTAAACAAATTCCATTTGCAACAGTAGCCCACAACAGTAGCCCACAAATCTCAAAGCACAACTAAACCATGCATTCAAGATGGAACTTTTTTTTTTTAAGCCTAATTAAATACAAACTCACAGAAAGCAGACAATGTCAAACTAATTTAAGACTTCTGTATTGTGGCTAAGTCAATCATGGTTTACAGTTGTGCTCCCATGCCACAAGCACATTTTGCAACAGTGAGTTTTGTTAAGTAAAGACTTGGGTAGTACACGGCTTTCCACCAATCTAATCGATATTGGAAATTCTTACAGATTTTTTAATTATTGCTGTTATGTTTTTTAATCCCTAATACAGTACCGGATCATGGCGCTGGCTTAGAGTTACTAGGGAAACCGTCCCTGCCTACCTTCAGGCAGTTCTGAAACCACTAAATCCATACCCAAGCTCTTTGCTCGACCACCACTGCTCCCTATGGAAAGCAGCTCCTTCTCAGCTTTATTTTCTGTCCGGCCACCTGCTTCCCCTTGAAGCTAGAACAGCAGAATCCCAACCCATTTCCAGAAGATGTATTTTTTACAGTATCTGATAACTCAACAGCCTGTTTTGCGATTTTATATTTATTATAATTTCTTTATTCCTTACTCAAGAATGCATGCTATTGCTGGATTGTGTGGTCGTCCCATCTATCAATGTTTAGATGAATGCTTTTGTCTCTCTGGATAATGGAACGAACATTTACCAGACCTGAAGAACCTTTTTTACTTAGATGGTTACTCACCATAATACTTGTCTATGGGCCAATAGTAACTATAAATCAAGTTTTCGGGTTTCTTTAAACCGCTATTACAAACTTAAAATATGAGCATGCTATTTTTAGGAAACATTTTATTAACATGAGAACGGATATAGCAGGGCTGTTTAGATCTGCTCGTCTTAGGCCAAAACGTTTCCTGTTTTCATCCTCTTCTAATTAGCTTTATTCAGACATGGGACACCAGGTGAGTATAATTAACTACCAGGGAGAAGAGATAACAGAAGTGTATGGAATTAAAACACTGATATAGCTGGTTTCAGATCATTTGTTTAGTTGATATTAAGTTGACTGAAGTTTAATGTTTGTTTGAAGAACAAAAGAATGGTTTTGTTTCTTTTGGCCCCTAGACTACATACAGAGTTGACCTATCTAGTTTAAAAACAGCCCATGGGAACCAGCCCTGTGTGTGTGTGTGTGTGTGTGTGTGTGTGTGTGTGTGTGTGTGTGTGTGTGTGTGTGTGTGTGTG